>JAPYYV010004061.1:0-17262 GCA_030522625.1 Copidosoma aretas
TCAACTGACGATAATTTACAACGATTATTTGGAAAATTAATAAATTACTGTTGTATGTAACAGGTTGAGAACAGCTGGGGGTGCTGAACTACCTTAAAGAGAAATATACTGAATAATGTTCGAAAAATCATTACTTCGGAGAGCAGGGAATTCAAGTAAAAAGATCAGAAAGTATACAAAATTCAAAAACTTGAAAAAAAAATATTTTCGATGCAAAGTAGAAGTTTGGATTTAATAACTTAAGCGACTAGAGGGCTCCGTCCTTTGCGTGTTTCAAGCGCTAACCTCCGGAATTTAATCAAACATAATTATTTACAACATTTTCGTAGAAAAAAAAATCGAATAATTAGATTATTTGTAACATATAGTTATAATCTTCATTAAGTTTACACATTAAAATCACTTTTTATTCATTTTTCAAAATCTCATTTTCAAGTTGACTCGTCGCTCAGCCAATCACGAAACATATAAAAGGCTTGAGACACGTGACAATCTTTTATCATACAAAAATAATAAATCTATGAGTATAAAGAATATGCCAGCTTGAATACTTGAGAAAAAAAAATTTTAATTGATACTAATAACAAAGGCACAAGAATATTATAAGATGAGAATAATATTGTTGATATTCTAATTGCAACGTAAAAATAAAAAATTTTTAGATGTCATTTAACAATATGAGATGATGCCATTGATTGAAAAATAATTGCAATTAGCAAAAAAAACTTTGGGTACGATGAAAGAAAAGCCAGATACCCCTTTAATTGACTAAATTGGGTGACTGGTCTTATTTTAAGGAGGTTTGGGAGAAAAGTTGAAAATCGAGAATCTTCTATAAAAAAATCTGTTTTGTTCTACAACACATCAGAAGTGCGTATGAATTTTTTCAGATTTTTCAACATGGAAATTTTTGAGAAAAAAAATTGGAAAAACACGGGCGCTTATGGAAGGACGAGATTCAGTCGCCTTTCGGTTAGAATTGCAGTATAATGTAAATATATTTGAACAAAAAATAAAATTCGTACAGATACTTTCGTACAAAACGAAGATACTCGTAAAAAAAAAAGATCTTTCCCAGGCAATTTTAAGAAATATTAATCTTTTAAGGTTTTGAATACTGAGTTTGTAGGCTGCAACCGGAGGTGCGCGGTAAACGATGCTTAGCTGCGCGGGCCGGGTGGACTCCCCGTTCCTCGCCCCTCTGAGCGAAAGTCCCAAACCTCCTTAAAGGTACTTAAAGTAGAATTAGATATTTGACGGAACCGCTGCTAAGATATGGCTACTAGATTCAGCTTCATAGAGAAAAACTTTGATGGTAATTGCCAAAATCTCTATGTTATTACAAAGTGAAAGAATCAATATAAACTTATAGAAATTGGCTCTGAAATTAAATTAAAATAAACTTTACCTAACAAAAATTTATGAGTAAGTAATGTGTAACACTAAAATTGTAAGGCTGATAAATTTTCGAAAGAAAATAATTTATAAGTTTTTATGCTTCAAGTTGTTTTTTGTAATGAAAGTATAAAAACCTTACTACCCTACTATATCGCACTAAATTTGTAATATAAAGAGTCATTTTTTGACATGCTACTGCGATTAAGATATTGCAGGGCAGAAAGATGGTACTTTATGTAGTTAGAAAAAAAATTGATATACAAAATTCACATCAGTGCAAGCCTGTTTCTTTGCAAATATTTCATAAAAAGTCTTGTTTTACAAACGGTTATGATAATAATCAAACTCTTAATAATAGTAATCAATTATCATCATAGATTAAAATATGTACTGAGGTGTTCTGCAGACAGCAAAACTAAAAAATTAAAAAAAAAGAAAAATTTCTCTTTAAGTTTTCGGCCTAAAACATCATTAATTCATAGGGGGTGAGAAGCGCAGGGAGCAGAATATAGAGATATCCACTTGTATATACTTAATTAGTTGTGTCTTAGGATTTTCTTAACTGATTTTGATTCAACAAGGCTCATTTGTTTCGGATAACTATTATCGCTTAAAACGAAAATTTTAAATCCATTGATTCATCCTGCTCACCACTCATCCACGTTAAGTGCTTTATTTCACCATGCTATTCCGCGTGGATTGGGGCGAATCGCACATTCTATGCGATAGAGCATGCGTAAAAAATCAAAAAAGTTCACTTCCGACAAGTTATTTGGATTCAGTGACTCAAATATATTAGATATGACAAGTTTAGTCCATCGAAACAAAAAATTATGAAGCTATGTAATTAATAATCATTATTAAATTAAACAACTATAATTAATTACATATATAAATGACTCTAATGGCATTTACCTATCAAATTTTTTTTTCAACGTACAGCGCGAAGCCTCCATACGTGATAGGAAACCACTATATTTAAAATAGCCAGTGAAATTATTGAAAGTACGCTTCGGCTGGAAAAAAAAATAGCGTGTAGTATTTGACTTGATGAGACGAAGGGAAATGTCAAGGCCTCGGTGGTGCAAGTGGTAGCGTGCCTTCCTGGCAAGGAGCTCCCCGGTTCGACTCCGGGGTCGAGGTGGTTTTTTTTCCATCTTATCAATAATTTTAATTTGACTACTCGAATGTACTTGGTATAAACATGAAAGAGATTCATCAAAATTCGATGTTTATTGAAATAAAGGCTATTTTAAATGTAGCGATTTCTATCACGTTTGGAGGCTTCGCGCTGTACGTTGAAAAAAAATTTGATAGGTTAATTCCATTAGAGTCATTTATATATGTGATTATATCTTCACCTATCTTGGAATCATGTTTGTGAAATCATAATTAATTACTTACGTTTCCTATAAGAATAGTATCAGATATTTGGCGAGATCCATTACTATTTTGTCGATTTCCACCAAGCTGAGACGGATTAGTTGAGAATGTTCCACCTACTGATAAGCGCTCTGGATCATTTCTATTAAAGCCACCATCAAAGTCTCTACTGCTGGCAAAAGTGGAATTTCCAAATGCACTATTACCACCAAAAACAGGTTCAGTATCTAGCTTGGATAGTCCTCTTGATAACAAACTACTATTAGATTGTGCATTTACGAGGGATGCTTGAAGATTTGCTAAGCTAGCTGCATTTTGGCCAAAATTGGAAGCTAATTCATTTGTTAATGATGTGTTTAAAAGAGACGTTGTCGCTAGATTTGCTCCTAAGCCACTAGCCAGGCTAGCTTGTAGAGCAGCAGCATTACTGCTGGTAAGAGCAGAGGCTAAAACACATAGATATGAACGTATTAAACTATAATGAAACAATATAATGAATTATAATTTGTACAACAAAACCTTTTTTTCCGAATAATATACATAAAATAAAATTAAGTTTTTGTCTTTAAGGCATGTTGCATATCAGACAAATATGAAAATAGAGATCCAAACCAAACTTTCATTAGTTATTTTAAAATATATGAAATGAGTCACAAGTATTATGACAAACATGCTGATCGTTGATGCACAAAAAATTAGGTACATGTATGATTTTGAGAAGGCTATTCACTGAAACCGAAAGATATGTCTAGAATATGACACTTAAGAGCTTATTTAAATAGCTTATTAAATATCAAACTGATTAGCTTGACTAAAACAGGAATACAATATTTACATACTTCGAAACATTTGTATCGAAAGAACCACGAATAAAAGTATAATATAGATGTACTATCTAATAAAATGTACACCTGAAACTGACACACTTCAGATTTTTTTGTACGAACAATTTATTATTACCAAGATGTTGCGTTACAGACAAGCGAGCACGTTCTTCCCAATAATTAAAGAGAAAACATGTAACCTTAAAAACTGTGATTGATGCGATGGACTAGGCTTACATGGCAAAAAGCTTTTCATGATTTATATACTTTATTAAAAGAGAATGCATCTATTGACCAAAAGCTAAAGGCTTTTAAAAACGCGCGTTTTCCCTCACATGATTGCGAGTATACGAGGTCTGGCTATTAAATAACGAGACTTCTTATGAAAAAGTTTTATTTTAAAAATTATTGTACAATCAAATGCTCCCCTTCAATGTAATTTCTTCTCCTTGCCATACACAGTTCAATTCGTTTTTTCCACTGGTCAAAGCAATGCTGGAAGTTATCATTTGTAAGAGCATTTAGGAGCTTGACCGATTTTTGCTTCACGTCTTCCATCGACTTGAACCGGACTCCTTCAAGCACGTTCTCCGGGTTCAGTGGTTCTAAATCAAAGTTGATGTAAGTTGAGAATCTCTTTTTATTTATTTATTCACTTATAAATGCTAGTTTACTTGGGCAAATTTAAGTTTGGCTTTTTTTCGTGACCGTCGTCTAACTGTTCTGTACTTAGTAAGCAAAAGGATGTTGCGGTACTGCCAAGTTGCTTGGGGCGTCGGCTTCTGTCTTGGTGGAGGCCAGATAAGGTGTTATTAAAAATATTGTTACTAAATAATTAATATGGAAAGGCCTATAATACTTTTGCTCATTTTTTTTCTTAGGAATTTGTTTATTACATACAATTTTTTGGGGAACATACTACGAAAATTCATTAAGTTATGCTCAAAAGTGTGCGTTTTTCTTTCGCCCAGGTTATAGCTATAGATACACTGCACTGTTGAATCGACAATCTTTAAAACTGAATAGTTCGCAATTTAGCATGGAAACATCTGTTGAAATTTTTTACACGTGTAAATAACACATACATTTCACACATATTTCAATTTCAGCAAATTATTACGAAAACTACTGGACCCGGAGAAAGTCCTTAAGGCAGACAAGATCTTCGAAAACAAAAAAAAAGTCGCAGGGTGCTAAATCAGGTGAGTATGGCGCGTGTTCGAGCACTGGAGTGCCTCCAGCCATTCAAAAACACTTCATAGACAGCGCGTTATAGGCAGTAGCGTTGTCTTGGTGCACGATCCACGACTTGTTTTTCCACAACTATGGCCGTTTCTTACCAAATCGCTCTTGCAGTGTTGCCAAAACTTTTAAATAGTGAGTTTAGTTTACAGTTTGACCCTCTGGAACTGAATTTAGGAACTTAATTTTGATTTCGACATCCTTGCTTTTTCATTCTTGGCGATGCAGGAGTTTTTCAGTGCATGAATTGCCGCTTCATTTCAACATCTTATTGGACTATCCAGGTTCCATCGCAAGTGATGTGTTTCATTAATTCAGGCTCTTCATCTAACCTCTTAAGAAAATCTGAGCAGATCTGTTGGCAAACGAGCTTTTGGTCAGCGGTTTAATTTTTTGGGACCAACTTCGCACATACTTTTTTGGTGTTTAATTCGTCATGTAAAATTTTTCTGACCGTTCGTTTATTGGCGTTTACAATCTCAGCAATCATCCGAATGCTCATAGAACGATCTCCGCGTACAATTTCATTGATTTTGATCACTGTTTGCAGAGTTTATTTATTTTGTCGAATAAATAGAAATTGTATTTAAAATTTGTTTTTTTTTTCTTTTCTTTAAAGTATGCATTTTATCAAAAAATTACAAGAGAAGTTTTTTTCCTGTCCATTTACACAAACGTTAATGTATTTGTTGATGTCGGAAACTCCTCCTTTGTCTATATTTTTTCGTTTGAATATGAGACTTGATGAAAGCTTGGAAATTATATCGTGCCTATTGGTTGGATGTTTTTGTTTCTTTGAGATTTTGTATTTGTGAGTATGGTGTTTATTTGAATATCTTATTTCGATCATTCACTTTGTGTGTGCATTTCAATTAAATATTTTTAACATTTTCGAATTATGAGAAATTCGATTTTTATTTATGTAATCAATTTTTGAAAACGTTAAAAATTGTTTTAACAACGTAGGGATAAAAGACCCAATAGATGGACTATCAAGGAAATTTTGTGTTCTAACGGAAATATCTACAAGTTGAAAACAAATAACGTTAGACAAATTTTCGTGTACGATGTAATAAATATTTTAACTGTCGTTCTCAACCATTACAACTACGAATTACTAACTGAGAAAAACAAAAAAAAATTCAAAACTCGACTTATCTCTCTAGACCCAGTAGATGGATGAGATAAATAAAATGAGTAAGAGACTACGCACGAGGCAGAGGTTATGACGTCGAACGATTTAAAATATTTTCTTTGCTTAAAGAAAGTATCTTTAAGTAAATAAATTTTATATTTAAATATTTATAAAGCATGTTCTTTTCACTTAATTAAATACTGGAACGATAGTACTTATAGCATTTATGTTATGATATAATTTTTTTTCAAATCGTCCATCTACTGGTCGGTGTCCAGATACTGGGCAAGGTACCATTAATAGTTTTTGAGTCAACAACAGTTCTGTAAGATTCATAATAATAATGTATGTTTTTTTCAAATAAAAATTCAACTCACTATTCCTTTTTTTTTTTTTTTTTTTTATTTTATGCGTATACTATTTTATCAAAATACGTGAGAAGTAAAACTTCAAAATAAATGTACAAATTTAAAAAGTAGTTTGTCTAGTAATTTGAGGTTGTTCTGTGGATACCTTAAAAGTATTAAGAAATTAATGAACCTTTTTCGGTCGAGATTAAAACACATAATACGTGATTTTGTCAATTTTGAAAAAGATTGTGTAGCTAGAAATTAAGTTATAAATTCTTAAAGTTGACTGAAATTTGCTAGGCTCCCATAAGAGCTTATGTATTATGAGGCTAACCTCATAATGTATTAACTTAATATCGAAACCTTTCGAAAAAAAAAAAAAAAATCGCACGGCTAAAGCAACTTCCTTTATTGTTAACCCAAGTAATATCAACTAAATAGAAGTAACTACTATCATAGCTATGCAAGTAATAAAAGAACATTAGTAAATTACCCTTAACTATTTTGATACTACGACCGACGTAACTCCTTTTAAATGGTCTTACCTTTATACTTTAATTGAGCCAAAGCGTACAATTATCTATTCGCTATGCGGATGACAAGTGGCACCTCCAGCCGTGGCGAAACACGGCGTTTTGGGTGGTCAGGAGTGATTGCACTAAAATTATACTTTATTCTGATAATTAAATTGAAAGCCATGATATTTTTTTACTATAACTACGAGAAAAATCAGATCTTCCACATTAAGTAAATACATCTGTAGACTTTTATCGATTTTCTGTGAATTGAAAATAAGAGGTTGGAAAACTAAGTAGCACGTAAATATCTGTGAATATCTTTCTTATTATGCGTTTTCCTGGCATACATGAAGCGTAAAAGTTGTAGCGGATAAAAAAATTAATACACACGTCTTCATTCGGTGTTAGTCAGTGCAAGCGTTTTGACATTATAACTGTTTAAAGTGTAACAACTCGCGAGTGTGTGTAGAAATTTTACACAGGTACAGTCTGTTCAGCGTGACGACTACTTGACGTCCCTATGACCAAAATGACCGGGCAGATGCCATGCTACGGCACGCATTCTCACGAGTCACTTGCACTTTCAACAAATGTAGTGTATAAACGCCTGCACCGAATCACCCCAGATAAAGACGTGTGTATTGATTTTTTCATCAGCTACAACTTTTGCGCTTCATTTACGACAGTACAACGCATAATAACAAAGATATTCATGAGTATTTACGAGCACCTTGATTTTCTATGCAAATACATTGCGGCTCAAAAGCTGTTTCTGGCAATAAAATTTAATTTTGCTGCAATCACTTGCGATCTCCCAAAACGCACCTTCACTCACCATGGGCGCTTCCATCGATTTTATTATCCCCTCAAACTACATCTGCATAGCAAATACATTTGCAGGGGAAAATTCTTAAATAGCTAAGAAAATTAAAAATAAACAGGAGCCTTTAACAGGTATCTATATTATGAATCAATATGTAGGGGCGTCCACCGAGATCCGACCACCTTGTGCGCGCGACGCAATTTTCGCCCGAGCACGCTGTGTTCAACTCGCTCGTACGGGCTGGGAAAAATCTAAAAAAATAATTAAAAAATGCAAATCAATAGATTTTGACCTGCTCTTTCCAATAGTGCTATTTGTTTTTTTCTAAAAATCTTTTTTTTGTGGAAAAAAAAAAATTTTAAAGTTCATGACATTTCTCTGAAATTTGCCAGTTTTGAAAAATAAAATTTACACTAATCAAAAGAGCATCACTTGGACAACACCTCTACAAATTTTTAGAGTGGGAGCGCAAGAAATGCATAAGTGACTAGAAAATAAAGCTGTTGGTACGGGGTCAGCTGTGTGGCGCATGCAGTTACCGCTCGCGCCGGTGTGTGGCACTTCGCAGTTATCAGTGAGTCTACCGTTTGTACTATAACTATATGGTTGTCTGTCAAGCCTGGCTGACTCAATGTCAACGTGTTTATTTGCTTGTCATTTGCGCATCTTTTGCTCCCCGACTCTGAAAATTTGTGAAGGTGTTGTCCGAGTGCTGCTTTTTTGATTAGTGTAAATTTTATTTTTTAAAACCGTGGCGATTTTCAGAGAAACGTCATGAACTTCGAAGTAATTTTTCACCACAAAAAAAGGTTCTTGAGCAAAAAGTAATAGCATCATCATATAGAGCAGGTCAAAATCTATCGATTTGTATTTTTTGATTTTTTCAGATTTTTCCCAGCCCGTACGAGCGAGTTGAACACAGCATGCTCGGGCAAACATTGCGTTGCGCGCACGAGGTGGTCCGATCTCGGTGGACGCGCCCATATTTCCGTGTACAAATGGATAAATGTATATATACTAAGCATTATTTGTCAACAGAAGATCCTTTCTTCTGAAAAATTGTATCTAACGGATTGTATGAGGTTATAAAAATTTAAAATGGCGAACTCAAAATTAAAAATAATGGGTTTCAAATATCGGAGCATTAAAAAAAAAAGAAATTTTCATAAAATTTTTTAGAGTTTTGAAGATTGTACATAACGATTCTAATATGCAAATATACAGATTTGAAACGGCAATGTAACATGGCAGAAGACAATTATGAAACTTTTTTTCCGTACTATATTTAGGAATGACAAAATTATAAGTCAGACTATTGAAATACAAAGAGTTAGACTCATAATAGATCACCAGTACAGATAAATAAAATTTCTTTTAAATTATAGGACTCTTTTTTTTCCACTCTTAAAAAATGATTCTTAAATATTTTTAGAACTGCAGAAGCTTTAGCAAATCTGCATTCTGAATGTTAGTGATTCTTTTCATGTTCTCTGATCTGTTATATGAATAATTTAGCTGTATAATTTGACTCCAGATAGAAATTGACGGATAATTGCTATAACAGTCCTGAGCTATTTACATTGCGTACCTCTATGACTCGATCGTTTAACATCCCATGATTTTATATTATCCACAATCGGACTGTTTTAAACGTAAACTTTAAAGTGATGAAAAATTATCGATTAATTATGCGGAGAATCAATATGATCTTATAATTATCGTAGGAGATCGGTTGGATATTAATTCCAAAAAATGTCTTCCACAATGACGAACACTACAAAACGACTAACCACCTATTTCTGAGTAACCACTTCAACATTACACTGGAAAAAAATTGGGTGCGCCACTCACATTACCTACAGTGCGAGTACCTCCCACTAAATCGGGTGGTCTGCTCGCCCGTTGCAGGCTGCCCGCTCGCCCGTCGCGGGTGAGCAGCTTACCCATGGCTCGTGCGCCTAAGCCGTAGGTGAGCTGCTCATCCGCGACGGGTCAGCGGGCCACCTGCAACGGGCGAGCTGACTTCTTGATGTAGTGGGAGGTACTCGCACTGCAGCTTAGGTGAGCAGCGCACCAAATGTTTTTTCAGTGTAGTATTTAAGAAAAGATACAGAAGGTACAAAATAATTAACTGTCACGTCGTTTTAAATATAATGAAACAATAGTCAGATCGTTTCACGCATACGTAAGTTTGTTATTTTTCATGATAAAGCCTTTCAAGTCTGTGTTATCAATTATCTCTTGAACTTTTCTCTGGAATCCACTTAATTTATACTACTGCTTTACTAAATCTTCAGAGGGACTTGGTTAGTGGATGTGTACGAGTAAGCATGTGCGCGCAAGAGGCTTCGTATTCGCTCTGAGTTAACGCAGAGGTTGCGTCCTCTGCAGCAGAAAATAGTCAAAAATTCTTGCATGTAAGCAAACGGCTTGGAGCATATATACATGCATACAGCTGCTTGTGATTGGCGGACTGGAGAGAGAACGACGATGTCCGCAATCTCCTCCCTTACCGCAGTCCCGCCTCTCCTTCAGGCGCTATCTCTCGCACCTTGTCTTGCGCCGCAAGCATTGTTTGTTTACATGCAAGAACTTTTGACTATTTTCTACTTCAGAGGGCGCAACCTCTGCGTTAGCTCGGAGCGAATAAAGTGACGTGAATTGCGTAATTTACATGGTGTAAATACACAAGGTGAGACCATGCGCAGGAAAACTTAGCATTCATGCGAGTGCCCCCAGGTGACCACATATCAATACGTATTAAACTAATGCGTGACGTCATCTGGGGCCATGCGCAGAACTCGACGAAAAAAGACATCGGTTATGGTTTCAACTTATATATTTACACCATGGTATTTCAGTATTGGAAAAATAGAATGGTAGCATTGAATAGTTAGTTGATAGTATAAGGAAAGAGTTGTGTAAGGTTTATAAGGAGTACATAATTTATAAGCAAAAGTGCAGGTGCGTGATTTAAGGTTAGGGCGACAGGATAACAGGCGGAATACAGCGTGCGTAAAGCCGTGGAGGTGAAGATACCGAGTAGAGACTTTAAGTTTAGAGGCATAAAGTGCTATTGAAATGAATAAGGACAAAATCAAAAGTGATACAACGTCAAAGTTGAGGAGCGGAAAAACAACGGAGGCAAAGGAGTCGGAGAAAAGTGGTGGTAAGTCACAAACGACGCTGGACAATCTAGTGAGAAAAGTAGTCGACGATATGCCCAGTATTGCAGGTTTAAGGACGTGCGTAGAAAGATTAAAAATAGACATGGATTGGTCGGTGCGCGAAAAAGGGGAAGCAGAAAAAGTAAGAGCGGAATTAACAGATCTAATAAATGATGTGTCGCGAAGGTTGGAGGCTTTTTGATATCTCCTAACCTCAAACAATTGCGGACTCATAATGTCTGATGAACATAAAACTGTAAAAAAATAAAAACAAATTTATTTGCATAAAATCTTTCTTCAATGGTCTTTGAGGTTTCTGATTACAAATCTGGTGTCAGATAGTAAAAATTTAAAATGGCAAATTCAATATGGCCGACAAAAGTGAAAGAAAACATTTCCTTATCAAAACCCCACACACGGGGGTTTTTGAGGTCGCTGATTACGAATCTGGCGTCAGGTAGTAAAAATTTAAAATGGCTGATTCAATATGGCTGACGATAAAAGTGGCCAGCCATAACCAGAAAAAAAATCATATCTTTAACAAATCACATTACACAGGGGATGTAAAAGTTGCTGACAACGAATATTTTGTGTAATTTTACTAATTTTAATTATTGAATTTGTTTGAACAGAACTATTTTCAAGTAGTTCCTGAATACTAATATTCTATTATTATTGGTGAGTAAAAACAGTTAATAAAATTATTTTTACATTTTTTAACACACGATCAGTGGAGAATGGCACTCTGTCCAACTCTTTGAAACTTAGGATTTTGGTAGTTTTCAGTATGTAGAACACAAGTCTCAATAAACGCTAAGTCGTGACAAGTCATGTTTCTGAGATACAGTCTTACAGAGTAACAATTTCCCTTAAGAACTTCGATAGTACAGTTACAACCATTGCATAATCAAGTATGCATACGCATTGTTCATGTGTTTTTAAATATTTTTATGTTATAGTAACACATAAATTATATATTTATGTATAATATGCACATATATTATTCATATGTACACTTGACTATGCTGTGGGTGTAACTTTACCAGGGAAGTCACTGCAGGGAAATGCAACTCTGTGGGACTGTATCTCGAAAGCAGAATTTTTTCTTTACTCTTCGTCGCACACGTTGATATATGAAAACTAGCCACAAATTAATATCGTTTAATATCGCGACCATAGAGAACTCTAAAGGAGAGAGAATAGCTGATCAGGAATATTTATGTGTTAGCTATTAACGAACAATGACTGAACCTGAATTAGAAAATGTAAGAAGAATTTTATCAACTGTTTTCACTTAACAATATTGAATAGAAGATTAGTATTCAACAACTACTTAAAAACGGGTTTGTTCAAACAAATTTGCAAATTAAAATTAGTATAATTACACAATATATTCGTTGTCAGCAACTTTTACATCTCCTGAGTAATGTGATTTGTTAAAGATATGATTTTTTTTCTTCTTATGGCTGGCCACTTTTATGGTCAGCCATATTGAATCCGCCATTTTTAATTTTTACTTTATGACACCAGATTCGTAATCAGCGACCTCAGAAACCTTCGTGTGTGGGGTTTTGATAAGGAAATGTTTTTATTTTACTTTTATCGTCAGCCATATTGAATCCGCCATTTTGAATTTTTACTATCTGAGACCAGATTTGTAATCAGTGACCTCAAAAATCTCCGTATGGGGGTTTTGATAAGTAAATGTTCTATTTTCTATTTTACTTTTATCGTCGGACATATTGAATCCGCCATTTTGAATTTTTACTACCTGACACCGGATCCGTAATCAGCGAGCTCAAAAACCTTCGTATGTCGGGTTTCGATAAGAAAATGTTTTTATTTTACTTTTATCGCCGGCCATATTGAATCCGTTATTTTGAATTCTTACAACCTGACACCAGATTCGTGATCAGGGACCTCAAAGACCTATGTATGAAAAATTTTTAGCAAATAAATTGTTTTTTTTTTGGCAATTTCATGTTCATCAGACATTATAAGTCCGCCATTGTTTGAGGTTGGGAGATATAAAACATTGCGCAGTGGAATATTGTAGCATATGCTTTTCTGAGTATCACCAAATTTTTTTTTTTTTTTTACGAAAAACTCGCGGAGGAGAGATTTTTGTCCCCAAAAAGTGCTTTTTGCCCCACTGCGGGGCACGGCATAGCGGATCCGACGGGCGGGACGGCTTTGATAGTAACAAAGCAGGTAGCCCGATCGAGCAGGGCCACGGCACTAAGTGGTGTAAACTTCTCGGAGTCCGAGGCGAGAAATATAAAGCGTATCGCTCAAGAAAAAGACCGAACCGACCATCAGAATAATATGGTTGTAGAAGGGTTAGGAGAAGTCTCAGACGTTAAAGGGGAGCATATTAAATCTGTTTTCAGAAAAGTAAAGATGCGGCGCAAAGATTCAAAACGATATACTGGAAGTAAGGAAAGTAGCTTATGTGGTAGTCGTAAAATTAAATAGTTTAAAAAAAAGAAAGGGGTTTTGCAAAGAAAAAAGATACTGGTAGGCTCGAAAATTTATATCGAAAACGATTTGTTTCGAGGACCGGAAATTACAAGGTGAAATATTCAAATGGGTTAAGGCTCGTAGAGAGAACGGCCATAAGGTAAAAATAGGATACAAAAAAGTTCTGTTTAACAACAAGTGGTACAAATGGGAGGAGAGAGAGGCAGTGGAAAATTAAATGCGTAGTGTAGGAAGATTAAATCAGATAGTAGGTAATCAACAAACAAATTTACAGTAACGGCCCAGGTTAGGAGCGAGAAGTATGAAAAATTGAGGGGGGGGGGGGTAAATTTATATTTTGGAATTGCGCGGGAATTTGAAATAAGGATAAGGATTTTTAGAATTTTATAGAAAACAATGGTTTTGTTAGTTTATGCGAAACGTGGCTGGAAGAAAGAAGTTGGATTCATTTCAAGGATAAATTGTCAAAGAAGAGGGGGAGTTCACGTATATAGGAGCAAGAGAAAATTCAGTGATATACTACATTACGTTGGGTGGATGCATGCTAGATTGGATACAATATTTTAAGATAGAAGGGAGGGTGGACACTGGACCATTCACTTTTGTGTATGACTATTGAAATGAGAAAAGAAAAAAATTGTGTGCAAAAAGTTCTACAGGAAAAGAAATCAGTATTCGGATGGTCAGAAGAAGATATAAAATTTAGATAAGGGGCTGAAGACCTCTTCAATGAGGTGAATACAAAGGGAATAGTCAGTGTGGAAGAGACATGGTCTGATATTAAAGATATTGTGAATAAGGCAATCATACAGAAGGAAATTGTAATTAGGCCATGGAGATTAGGAGAAAAAAAGTCGTGGGACAAAGCATGCAAGATTTAAAAAAAAAGGCTAAAACGGCATACAATAAATGGAGGGGAGATAAAATTAATAAAAATGAGTACTTAAGAGAAAGGAAAGAGTAGAAGAAATTATGTGAGGAAAAGAAGAAAGAATTCAAAGAAATAGAACAAGCTCAACTTCGAAGCATTAGAAACGAATCAGATGTGTGAAAATTCTTCGGAAATACGAAAAAGAGAAGTTTTGAAAAGAATGATATAACATTGGAGGAGTGAAAAGAACCTTTCAGGATACTTATAGAAGGGAGCATGGACAGAAGGATAGGAGAAAAAAAGACATTACCATAGAAGAAGACTTAGGGTCTAAAGAGATCTCGTACACGGAAATTCTGCAGGCTACCTTAGCAATAAAAAAGAAAAAAAAAGCTGGCATAGATGAAATTCCAAACGAAGTCTGGAAATATAGCGGAGGAAACTTGTAGGTTTACTGAATAGGGTTTGGAAAGGAGAAGGGTTTCCGGGGCATTAGAGAGTTGCAGTTATTGTTCGATTGTACAAGAAAGGTGATACAAATATACCGAGTACCTACTGGGGAATCTCTCTTCTATGAATAGCTTATAAAGAATGTGCGGAAATACTAAGGAAAAGACTAGTTGAGAAAATAGAGGAAAAAAAAAATACTACCAGAAAGGCAGGCAGGGTTCAGAAAAGGGAGGTCCACTATGTATAGCGTGTATATTTTAAACCACGTTGTTTAGGTGGCCAAGACACAAAAGAATAAGGTATACGCTGCCGTCGTAGATTTGAAGGCTGCGTCTGACACGGTTTTAAGAAAAATACTTTGGAAAGTGATGGAACAAGAAGGGATAAGCGAATATTTAATTGAGGGAATAAAACAAATCTACGAGGAAACTATAGTTGCTGTGAAAGTTGAAAATGTGATGTCAGAAAAATTTTGAAGTACGAAAGGAGCATGGCAGGGGTGTGTTTTGAGTCCAATTTTGTTCTGTTTATATTTAGCATCGTTAGAAAGAGAATTTAAGGCTAGGAATGTTGGAGGGCTGGTTGTAAGAGGTATAAGGGTCTGGTCTTTAGCTTATGCTGATGATTTGGTTTTGCTAGCACTAAATAGAGACGCAGTGCTAGATATGTTGGGTACGATGATGGATGATTTAAAGCTAATTTTGAGCACTGAAAAAACAAAAATCTTAGTTTTCAACAGCAGAAAAAATAGATGCAAAGACAAATGGGTTTACAAGAGTAGGGAAATAGAAGTAAAAACATTCAAGTATTTAGGTGTTACGTTTAATAGAGAAAGCACTTATAAGGAGCACATAAATGAATTAAAGTAAAGCGAATTGCAGCAGCAAAGAGAACATGAGGTTCAGGAGAAAGAAAGTGAATTACTTTCAATAAATGTAGTGTATAAACACCTGCACCGAACCACACGAGTTAAAGACGTGTGAATGAATTGTTTCATCCGCTACAACATTTACGCTTCATGTATGTCAGTAGAACGCATAATAACAAAGATATTCACAGATATTCACGTGCACCTTGGTTTTCCAACCTCGTTTTTTTAATTCACAGAAAAACCGTTCAAAGTCTATAACAGTATTTACTTTATGTGGAAGATCTGATTTTGTTCGTCTTTATAGTGCAAAAATATCATGGCTTATTAATTTAGTCATCACAATAAGGTATAATTTCACTGCAATCACTACTGACCACCCAAAACGCCTACCTTGGCCACGGCTGGAGGCGCTACTTGTCATCCATATAGTGAATAGGGTCAGGAAACAAATATTGGTTAGAAGAGTCAGATAAAATGTGTAAATTATGTAATAAAGAAACCGATACCATGGATCATATAATTATTAGATATAAAATAAGTGCGAAATGGCGAGGAAATCAAGAGGGATTAAAAGGAATTATAAATAAATATGTTACCAGCGAATTAGGCGTATTAAAGTGATAAGATTATTTGAAAGATATGGGACAGAATGTAAAAAATTGAAAATTGAGAAATTGTAAACGGAGCCTTTAGTGTAAATGAGTGTAAATTATAGTATTGTAGGTATGGTGTGAGTGAGTATGGGATATGCGTGTTAAAAGAACATTTTTTTGCAAAGCAAGTCCTTATTGTGACAACCATTGTTGTATTACGCCATACGGTATACAGCACGGTTTTATTAATCAGTTTTCTATCGGTAGGTAGGGAACAGTGGATTGGGTACAAAAACGATTTCCACCCTGGGAAAAAACTTTTTCATTTTTTGAAAAAAATATTTGCCTAGAATGGATTCGAACCCGGCCATCAAGATCAGCAGGCAGACACTCTACCAACCGAGCCATCACGCGGCTAATATATATATATATATATATATATATATATATATATATACCTATACAGGGTGTCCAAAAACTACCGGGACGGCCAAATAGCTCAGAACAGAGACCGAGAATCAAAAAATGTCTTATACAAAAGTTGTGGTTTTTTGACCAGAGAATTTTTGGTGACCATTTTTATGACCCCAAAGTTTGTTTGGACGGTCACGTGACGGTTAACTTTTAGTTTGCTAATGGAAAACGTATTTTATGTTTTCGTTAAAACTGAACCTAAACGGTCATGTGACCGTCACAATCCTTTTTTTCATCATAGATTCGTGAGATACGCAATAAATGATTTTTTCTTTCATTCTAATTATTGAATTTTATCCATGTCACGTATAGAATAGCCTTTTTATACACAAAAAATTTGGGCTATAATACATTATAACCCTAAAAAATTTACTAGCATCAAATTACCTGGTTTAAGGCTCAGTTTAAAATGTTCTTTGATAAGTATCGATGAAAAAGGAAACGAACACATAATAACATTGACTATTACCTGTGATTTGGTGGCGATTGGTACAAGCTTCTTTGAATTGGTATTAACAAAACCGGTACCACATGCCTTGAATTAAGGGGGCTCCCACGCCACGGCCGTACGTATTCAGGCGCTTATCACGAAGTTACGTTGAACTCGCCAGTACTCAAAGAATACTAAGAAAATCAGGCCCAAAAAATTCATAAACGTTCCTTAAAGTATCTAGTGTCTCAT
>JAPYYV010004062.1:0-19439 GCA_030522625.1 Copidosoma aretas
GCGAAACTACTGCAGCGTGAGTAGCGGGTACCAGTGAAAGCATAACCAACACGGCCGAGTATAGCTATATATATTACCGACAGTATCCAGAACATAACTGAAATATGCCGAATTTTTCCATGAATAGGTTTAACGTAACTTCTTTATGTTCATTCGATTCAGAATTCCTTTATGTGTCACTATATAAAAGAGTTATTCAGTGAACGCTTCTTATTTTATTGTTGAAGTAAATTACTTCGATACTGTCCATGTAAATTGGGGGTCCGAGTTCGCCGATTTGATCCGACAGGTATCGCATTTTAGGTATCGCCACTGGTTCTGCACTAGGCCAATACACGTAGACACCCGGTCAGGACTCAGGCAATGCACCGAATTCCTCCTACCCCATCTCATCCTTCTTCCTTTCCCAATGGCTTAAAAACACTATGCTTGTGTTAAAAAAGCCATGTCCGAGCCTTAGGGCGATGATGAAAATAAAAAAAAAAAAAAAAAAAAAAAAGATATTTAAATTTAATTTAATTTAAACTAATTTAATGAGTAATTTTGTTGTCACTGCGACGATTGAATGCCTCTAAAAACACACAACGTTCAAATAATATTTTTAAAATGCTGAAACAATGAATTGATAACATTTTCAAAAATATTGAGCAAACATTAAATAATTACTTGAAAAATATTAAATGTCGTTCCAGCTGGTTATTTAAAATCGCTTTGGAATCCCTTGTTAATTGATTTTTTTTGTAAATAGTTACCATTCAGATGATGATTTTAAAAGGGGAAGCTTGAGCTTATTTATCACATTATTTAAACGAATACGATCATTAATCCATTTATTTGAAAGTTGTTAAACAAACGTATACTAGCTTAAGTTTCCGATAATTAAGTTATGATGACACTTAATTTGCGCAACATTTACACGATAAGTGATACACAAGAGATCCTGAAGAAATTTTTGATAATCAATAATAACTGACATATTTAACGTTTTTAGAACGTTCATGAAACGGTTATACAACCTTTCCAAAAACTTTTTAAAGTTTTGATTTTTATGTTTCTAAAACGTTCTCAAAACTTCGTGTGTACCTCAGCGTAATAGGGTACTTGCATAAAAAATTATGTTCGGTTCGTCAGATGGATTGTCAAAAAATATAGCACCGATTTTTTGTTCTTTTTCTACGTAAAATAAACCTGACGGAGAAAGAGCTCGATAAAATAACTGGTGAAATCATTAGTACATACGATTTGCATGTCCATACAACGGATTTTTCCCCCACTTCTGGATATTGATATGTGCTTTATCTGCGGCAGTTTTCGTTCATATAAAAAAAAAATTATGTGTGCAACGATTTTTAATGATATACTTGACGGACCAAATGGATTTCCAAAAAAATGTTGATGCAAGTACCCGACAGTGTATTTACAAATTACATGTTTAAGTATTCACTAAGTAAAACACAAAATGTGATTTCCAAGGCTAGCACAACTCAGATTCTTACATTTGAAATAATGTTAAAGAATTAAAATGGTATTAGGTTATGTTGAAGGTGTCGAATTTGATCATTCTAACAGCTTAATAATTTTATTTTATTTCGAAACGTTCCAGCACATTCTTCATTTCATTTTATTTTAATTGTAAACTATAAAAAATTGCGTAAAATCCGTAAAGATTACAAACTGTATGTGAACTGAATACTGTGTGTACAAACTGATTAGTATAAGCGTTACTTTCAGATTCTCTTGTTCAAGAAGTGCAGGTATCAAATAGTGCATTATGATTTACAGGAAATGGTATAAGAATAATTTGTCCTCGATACATATATTCTTCAAAAGTAACGTATTCTTAAAAATTATGTAAGTAATATTATTTCAATCCTTTTTTTCATTTCTAATTTGAATTCACTTTAATTACTGAAGTGCGGTATAATTTACAGTTTCACTGCAATTACTTTTACTTATTACTTTAACTGAAACCAGCTTTCTGCATCATTTATTTGAAACAAACATTTTTTCTACTCTACACTGCTTGTAGGTATACATTTTTCCACTTTTCTCTTTCAAACAGACGTTTCGAGGACAGACAAAGTGTTTCCTTTCATTTGTGCTAAAACTGTCAGCACGCTAACTCTTTGAACGATATTACGTTATGTTCTTTATTTTTATCGCAAGTGTTAATATAATTTGTCGATATTGAATAGGAAATAAATTAGTTCCTTCTTAGTATATGAGAGGATTAAGATAATCACATTTCAGATATAATACTTCTTCATGAATTTTAGATATTGATTTAATGAAAATGATATTTAAATTTTTCGTGCTTTTAATTTTTCCTGTCAATGGTGTTAGATTTGATGGATTTGGAAGTTCTTCGATGCCACCGTCGATTCTTACACTACAAATGATTATTGACTATTCTGTAGAAGAAAATTGGAAGCAAGTAGTATTTTTTGATTGTATCGGAAAAAACGGTATCCATTGTTTAAAAGAATGTATCATCCACAAAATGTTGACAAATAATTTACATATCAAAATGAAAAAATTTCAAGATTGTACTCGACCTTATGCAAGACCACTGATGGATTGTTTTAAACTAAATGGTATACATACTTCAATCAAAACCTTATCTGAAACTACAGATCTGTCAACAGTTTTGAAAATTAGAATTCACCGAATCGGTGTTATTCTTTTACTGGATGACATAGATTTGAATTTTGAAGACAACTTATTACGCAAGGTAACACTTTTCCACCGTATATGTGTATAATACATGAAGTTGTTATCCATAATATTAAGTTCAAACCATAATACAGATAATGCTTAATAATAAAAATGAGAGGACATTTATTTTGGGGGAATATGTCTCGTGGCTTTTACTTAGTACTAAATGGAATAATACAGAAATTTTCAATGCTGTCAAGTTTTGGCCTATTGGAGTTGATAGTGACGTTACCATTTCCATGTCTTTTTTATCCTCTGATGTTATTTTGTCTGTTTTTCATCAATTTTTCAACAAGTAAGTTCATTCTTATCTTTACCACACAATAAATTTAAATCAGCAATATTTTAAAATTACAAAAGTTCCATGTCATAACTAAAATTAAGAGTGCAAAATTCTTATTTACGATTAGTAACAATCAATATTTTTAATTACCGTGCAATCAATAGCAACTGTTTTTTTTTGCATAACAATGTATATCAAATGTAGTATATAAGTGAAATCAAACAATGATTTAACAGTGGATTATAAAAATCAGTGACTAACTAGCTCACAACCAATATGAAGAATTCATATTTCATAACATTCAAAAAATGACAAGAGTTAATAGTAAATAAGAATTCATATTTTTTGCGTTGTTGGGCAAAAATTTGATTTTTTGTTTTTCGTTGTTTATTTGACACAAAATGAACCAATAAGATAAAGCTATAAAATTTTAGTCATCGTTTGATAGCCTAACAAACGAAGGTCCAAAATCGCCCAACAATATGTCAAGGTAAATGTTTGATATTTTATATTCTCAGCCCCGTTGATTACGGAAAAAATATTGAAAACGTTTCAAGTGTTAGAGTTCTATGCAAAGATAACGTTTTTTTGCGAATTCTCTTATATCCCAAAAATGGACGCACGTAACGAAAAATGTTTGGCACCAATTGATAGGGCATCAATCATTTCATAAAAAAACACATTTTTTTAAATTTCAATACGTGCAAAATATCGAGGAAAACGGTAACGATAACATCGATGTTATTTTGCAAAAAATATGATAGAGAGAGGAGTGGTGGTAGCCAGGAGATGTCATTTTCCATTACCTTCCTGCCATGCTTAACGCTATACAATATTTTACAAAAGCAAATTTTGTTTCTTACATTTCTGATAGCTGATTTCTGAATTTGACTCTAATCACTATAACAAACTTTTATAATAAGTTTTCGAAATCCTATAAAATAGTCAAACGTATACAGATCATTATTTGAACAAGACCTCGCAAGTATTGATATAAAGAATCTGAGGGATGATGCCCTTTTTTCTAATTAGCATTTCTCATGAAAACTCTATTCGGTCCATCAGATAGATTATTAAAAAATATTAGACACGTATTGATTCTTTTTTCTCGTAAACAAAAATGACAGTGATAGAGCTCATCAAGGATCAAGAGTTGGAGGTGATGACGTCCGAAAGACATAAATTGCATGCACGATTTTATGTATTGCTGACGTCATCACCTCCCATTCCTGATCTTCAATGTGCTCTATCTCCGTCATTTTTTGTTTTCGAGAAAAAAGAAAAAATACGTGTCTAATATGTTTTGATAATTCATCTGACGGATCAAATAGATTTTTTCATGAGAAATACTAATTTCTTCAAGTTTAAATATAATAGTAGAAATATACTAAATGTCATGCCACCTGACGGACTAAGAAAATGTGTATGAAAAAGCAGATCTATAGATAGGTAGAGTTCTTCCTACAGCAACTCCATGGATTACAAAAACCTTACTCCCATTTTTCTTAGCGTTATTTTTTAGTTGAAATGAAAATGTAAGTCTCTTAAACACTGACACTAGGTAATAATGCTCATTTATGAGTTTTCCTCTAAGAATATTGCACAGTGCAAAGCATGGCAGATATAAAAGATAATAGGGAAGGGGTGGCTGTTTTTGAAAAACCACATTGATGTTATCTTAACGGTTTTTCTCGAAATATTGTACTCATCGGAATAAAAAAAAAAGATGTTTTCTCGTGCAATTTTCCATACGATTTCGATTGGTATAAGTCGTTTTTCGCCACGTGCATCCGATTCCAAGATATAAGACAATTTGCAACAAAACGTTGTCTTTGCATAGAACTATAACCTCGACTCTAACACTTTAAAAATTTTTTTTTCTAATCAACGAGGTCGAACACACAAAATATCAAATATCCACCAAGTTGTAAACATACGATCTGAGAATACTTTACTTCCGGTCATATAGATTGATCTATTCTTACATCGAAAATAATTCATCAATATTGTGAGTAAAATTCTTAGGTTAGGAAATATTATTTAATTCTAAAGAAATATATGACACACAAATAGCAATCAAGAAGAGTAAATTTTTTTATCTAATAAGTAAGCAGAAATGTGTGATCAAAGCATTTTCATTCTGACCACAAGCGTGCATACAATTTTATATTAAATTTCACACGAGTTATCAACTCATGCATTATTACGATGAATTATTTTTTTGCACAAAATTAGAAATTTAGGCTGAAATAATTCACGTATAGTATAATAAAAAATTGTTAAATAAAAAAATATCGATGTTAAAGGACTTGCGCAAGCTTGCACCAATATGGCCAGCGATATGATTACGAGCGATTGAGTCGAAGTCAAAGTATTTCACCACCAGAAACTTTCTTTGTACAAGATACAGAAGATATATCACGGACAATCATGGTTTTCTATACTGTATCTGTTTATAAAATACGTGTAGAAGGCAATGCAAGCCTTATTAAGGAGCGCTGGAATACTTGGAACCCAAGTCGAAAATTTACAGATAAGATTAATTTGAACAGACTTCGAAATAATCTAGCGTAAGATTTTTAACAAATTATCCATCTAAGAAAAACACTTATTTAATGCACTGAAAAGTATATATGGATAGAGAAGCTAATTATATAGAACCATAAAAAATGAAATCTATATAAATGACAGAAAATTATATCGAAATTATATGTGCTGCGAAACACAATTCTAAAAATGTCTTGATAGCATCACAATTTTGTCACTCAAATAAAAAGCTTATATCAATATGACTTCTTATCTGCTGTATGCAAATCATTGGAGGGGTTAAAGAAAAATGATGAAAGAAAAGTGCGTAATTTCGGAACTTTCAAGGACTCAATGCATTATAAACCATACATTACAAAGTTTTCTGACAACCTTGAGCTGCCAAAGAGGCTGTGCTATTTAAAATAATAATACTCGCGTCATTTTACGAGCCAAATCACTTCGTTCTGCTTTACCACTACAAAATCAAGGTTGTGTAACTGACTTTGGTGAATAACGTCAATTCATTGAGTCAGTACAGATGTCTGTGTAAATCCTTAATATTGTATTTTATGATAGATATAAATATCTTAATTAAAAAATTGGGTCTTTCCATCAAAAAATTTCATTTGTTCTATCAAGTAGATTCTCAAAAAATATTAGATACGTGGTTTTTTTTCATATGAACAAAAAATGACGAAGATAGAGCGAGTCGAAATACAGGACAGAGGGTAAAATGATGTCGCCAAGGTTATAAATTCTACTACCTTCATAACGTCACGCGAAACTGTAATACGCTTGTATTTTTGTCAATTCTGGTGTGTATGCAAAAAGAAAAAATACGTGTCCAATATTTTTTGATATTTCACCTAATGAAATAATAAAAAATAAAAAACATTTTTTTTTTGGAGACACCCAATGTAAACTTGTGTCATTCGGCTTCTGCAATGCGTTGAGTCCTTAAAAGATCCGAAATTACTGAAATCGAGTGCACTAATTCTGGCATTAGATGATGCTAATACACTTGCTCACAGTGAATACAAAGAGATCTAAGGCGTTTGATGCCCATACTCGAAATAAATCTTAAAAAAAACTATTTATATCTTGAATCAGCTAATTAGATTACAAAATGTTTAGTAAATCTTGAAATATTAGGTTGAATAACAAATTGATGTCAGATCCTAATGCTCACTTACAATATACACAACGTGTCAGTGGTATTCATAACCGGTAAATAAGATCCTGACACTCTAAACATGTACAACATTCGAAGTTGGATTAAAAAAAAAAAAAAAAAAAAATAAAACAGATCTCAACATTACAAATTGGATTTTGAAACTGTTTAGATTAGAACTCCAATGATACATTAGATCCCCAATCTGTGGATTAGATCCCGAAATAGTCATTCAGATCCTGAATGGATAAATTAATTCAAGAAATCTATTAAAGTTTATAGTACCTTCAATGACTTCGAGTGAAAAGACAATCAAACTAATCTGTTGATTAATCAACCAAAAAAATAAAAGATCACTCTATCTTGAAAATAAATCTTTTTTCTTTTGACATACCTTTTATCAGCTTTTTTATTGTTTGCCTGCTCATGTATTCCTATTCCAACTGTCTCTCTTTCACTATTTCATGCAGATGTCCAAACTTATACATACACCACCCTGGATCCCGTCACTCTTACATGTCAAGGGAAAAATGGATGATAAGTACAGTGGAGGTCGTGTAATTCGTTGAGCGGGAAATTCAAACATTTAATTCCTATTGGCCAGTTCTGATAACATAAACTCTCTTATTGAGGGATTTCATGTTTCCCGCTCAACTAATTAAACAGCCTCCACTGTACATCCATCTCTTACTATGAAAAGCCCCTGGAGTTTACGTGACGTATATATATTAGTTTCCTGGACTCTTAAAGTGGCCCTCAAGAGTCACATGTATAATAAATAAACATTTCCTGATGAATTCTTAAAATAATTGTAAGTCGTAGTTGCACCTTTTATTATAAGAGCCGAAATTGTGTTAAAAATTTTTAAAATATTGATATAAAATAAAATAATATTTATTTGATATCATCTACGCACGCGCAGAACGCCAGGTCAGGAGATTACTTTTCTCAGATACGTTCCCTTCGAATTTTTCAAAAGCTTAGTTATTAATATCCTATTGTAGTAAAATCTGCTGAAAAAGCTTTAAGTCCTTTTTGATAAATCTAGAATGCTTTCATTACAATGTCATAGGTTTTAAATATCATGTCAGCATATAGATTAAAAAGGACGAGGCTATCTTAGATTCAATAAAAAAAAAACAGGTTCTTTGAACCGAACTTTTAGCCATTTGATAGTTTAGGTATCAAACAATTTATTCAATTAAAGTGTTAAAGAAAATCATTGTTTATTAATAAGTTTATCTGAAATATATTTCTCAGTTTACTTTACTTGAGTCGATCAACTCAATAATGAAGAAATTATTGCTTTTTCTTTTTTTTTATATTTACATGTAAAATTGTATTATTAGCGGATACGTTATATTTAATAAAAAATTAATAATAATTGTTATCCAATTCACTAAACATTATTCATGTGAAAAAGTTAACAAACACAATGATTATTATTCTTTGCTTCTAATAATTAGCTTCTTGAACCTAAACAATTTTTCATCCATTAATTATTCGATTGTTCATCAAAATTTTTTGTAGCTATTATCTAAGTGATGATTAGATAGCCAGATAAAGTGGATATTATGTTAGTGTGATTTCGTTAATTATTTAAATAATTGATGTATAAAATTTTATATGTTGCGGATTTGGCATGAAAGTGGTTCCATCATGAATTTTGGACTCCAAAATAATAGCATGTACTATGAAAAGAATGATGATTTGAAAATCGCAGGGGACGGTGATGATGCCGGCAGTATTAAGACTCTCAAGGAATTAATAAACCTCTTTGAAAAATGCCTCAATGTTACGTGAGTAATAATTTACTTTAATTACTATCTTTGTCATTCTTTGGGTAGCTCGATGAAGTTACATTTTTGTTCAACTCTTATTCGTCAACTCTATCCTTTAAGCTTTTTTTTATTATACATTTCACTATTTTGAATAATTTAAGAATATATTTTTTATATAAGATTACCTAAAAAAACCATCAGCTTAACGTCTTACCTGTGTCATTATACGAGATAAAAAATCATTATATCATTCGCTCAAGTTTTTTTTACCTGACATATTTTCATGTTTACTCAGAGCAAATGTAACAGTCTACGTTTCTCGTGAAACTACAAAGGCACTTTCAGAAAACAATGACATAGTACAAGGAATTGCTGGTGGAGATATTGACGTTGGCGCTGCCTTCTTTGACGTTGAAATCGATAAGAATAAGCTACTGAGTTTTACGTATCCTATAGTTCATTTTACGTAAGTAATATAGTGCGGTAATCGTTAATGTACAAAAATTGATTTAAACAAAAAAGTAATAAGTTATTTTGGGTAATTTTTCAATAGATTGAAGCTAGATCTCACATGTAACGTAATGCAGGAAAGCATTACTAAGCATAAATCATTATAATTTTATTAGGCTTTTCTCACGTTATTTGATAAAGCATATCCACTACTCTTTACGATTCATACTTTTAATAATATATTCTACTTACTACTGCAGCAGGTGTATTTATTACAAGGCCCCAGACTCTGCGAGGAATATATTTTTACAACCATTTAATAGTCAGCTACTACTATGTGTACTGTTGACATTAATGCTTATAGTAATGGTTATGGAAATCATAAACTATATAACACTTATCATCCATTGGAATGAGGATCTAGAACATTTTGGGTTGGGAGAGGCAACACTTTGGTGTCTCAGCATTATATGCATGCAAGGTACATTATTATGAAATAATAAGTTTTATATCAATAGTATAAGAAAGTATAGTGTGATGATGCGTAAAACTTTTGTCTTGACGAATGGTAGATTCGTTCCCTGTAAAAAGCAGTCAAAAGTACAGTCTTACGGTTGGAACCTTAAAATTTTAACGATGTGATCTTTTATGTTTTGTTGAATGAACGAAGACACTTTTCTTGATCACTTGATATAATCTTGAAATCATAGGTACGAAGCATAAGGTGGTTGTCATCTTGGGACCGTTTTCTACTTCCTGTCGTTTTGAACAAAATGGGAAGCACGTAGTGTTCTGAATATTAAAATGGGCGTTTTACCATGAGGAAGTGTCCGAGTTATGGAATCATTATTGAATGTGGCTCCAAGAACAGCGATGAAAATTAAATAATAAAAATACTTGAGGGCTCGCTGTTCCATTCTTTATTTATTCTTAACAGATAACGTTTCGACTACAAATTGGGTAGTCCTTATCAAGTCGCTATAGTTAAAATATATTACAGTAAATCTTATCCTAAAAAAGAGAGTAATTTCGAATGAAACCTTTTATTCTTTGCGTGATTGGTCGGAGGTGAACACATAACTGTAGATTCAAATGAAACCCGCGGATGAAAAAAGAAAACAATGTTTCTGAAATGTAACTATAACGTTTATTCAAAGTTTTTACGAAATCGTGATTTTGAAGTTTTCGATAAAAATTTTTAGTTAAATTAATCTTTGATTAAAACAAAAAATCAGATGAAATGGTAGTTTTCTTCACAAATGTGCATCTCTCCAGGGCGGTCCTTGGGCTCGAGGGCGCTTGCGAAGAAACGCCCGAGGGACTGTTGGGACGGCCCTGGCCGGACGCACATGCGTGGAGAATGCTATTTTTCTTACCGAGGTTGTACCAGGGTTCCAAAAAGGCCCAAGGTAGGAAAAATGATTTACAGTAATAAGGCTAATGTAGAGGTTGCGCATGATGCTTGTTTTTATTGCTGCAGAAATAACCGGCAAAAGTTTTTAATTGCAATAAATTTAAGCAAACATCTTTCGAATGTACTTAAAATAAGTAAAATTCTGATTATGACTTTCATGTGAGAATACAGTTTTTTATTAAGAAGTAACATGGAACTTCGGAATAGAGAATCAAGGTCTCTTTTCTTGCATTTCATATGCCGATCAGAGTAAGTTAAAAACAGTCAATAATAGAATATACAAGTGAAAGAAGAAATCCATTTCCATTATTGTTATAGAAAAATCGTTTAAAAAAACGTGCGAAGCGCGCCAGGCATGTCTAGTTAGATAAAAAGAATAATATGAATAAACAATACAACAGACTTAATTTAACGATAAACAACAAACTTGCATTAATGCATACAGCAACGTCAAGGGTGAAAACAATATTATCTACTCTATACCAATAGTTAGGAAAATAAAAGTCAAAGTGAGCCAAGATACGTAGAAGATATGCAAAACCGTGAATTTAAATATATACACGCGAGGTTGAGTTAAGTTTGACGAAAACTCAACACGGTGTAAATACATACGAGGTTGAGTTAAGTTTTACGGAAACTCAAAAACCGCGTAAATGCACATGAGAGACCATTTGAATTATATAAAACAATGTTTTATATAATATTTGAAAATTGTACTTTATTTTTGTGTGTCTGTAATAGTATTAACAGTATCGAATTTAGTTATGAAAACTATTTTTGAGGTTAACCTTCTATTTGAATAATTTTCTTGGTCTAAAACTGTAACGGAATTAAAATTAAAATTGTGTCTAGTTTCTCTTGTATGCATGTCAACGACAGAAGAATCTTAATCATTCCTAAAATTTCTTTCATGTTCTTTAGTTCTGTCTGTAACTTTTCTACAGATTTGGCCAATATAACACATGGGACAGTTATTACATTCAATTAAATTCATATTCCTTTCGTCTAATTTAATTTATCATATTTTTATTATAGTGACTTGATAAAGGACTACCCAATGTGTAGTCGAAACCTCGTCTATTAAGAATAAATAAAGAACTGAACAGCAAGCCCTCAAGTATTTTTATTATTTGATTTACGTAGTCATATTTGTTTATTGGTAGCCGAGGAAGTTTTCCCCTTGTGAAAAAGTCTTTGGGCATGTTTAACAGTTCTTTTTGCGCAACTGAAAAGTTAGGTTCTTGAATTTGAAACCCAGCCTCAAGTGTTTTAATGAACCCTTAAATTACAATTCTCGCACGTGTTCTTTTTTACTGCTCTATAATTTGAGTAAATAACACAAAGTATGTGTGACAAAAATATCAATGGGTAACTTATATCTCACTAATAAAGGCAGCACGATTTTTGTATGGAAATAATCCTACATTAATACTATTACAAGGATACAAGCGTTTTTTCTTAGAAGTAAATCATTAATCTTATACACTTTTCCAAACTACCTATGAATTCCTAATGAAAATCATGCGCCTATAACGAAAAATTTAATGGAAGATGTTGCGCATTACTGCAAATCATCATATTTATTTCAGGTTCTCCTTGGATGCCCCGAACAAGAGCAGGAAAAGCTGTACTTCTTTCTAGCCTTGTCTTCGCTTTAATTATCTATAATTCATATTCAGGATTTATTACATCCATTTTATCAGTGAAAGTCAATACAATCAAGAATATATCAGATTTCTTCCACTATGACTACATATTTGGCTACAGTAAAATTGACGAAGCCTACATAACTGTAAGTTTATGTTGGTAATGTATTAAAAATGTAATTATTTTCTCTGCTGCAGTCATAACATATAAATAGAAAAAATTATTTATCAAGAAAGCATACCGAACGCAATACTTATGATTATTTGCAACAGATAAAATATTATTTCATCATAAAAAGATGTATTTATATGGGTAATACTTTTACAAATCGAACGGATTTTGATGAAAATTAATCGGCACCTCTTCGATTTGACTGAAACTTTTTTTACGGATTCTACGTCAAAAAAAAAAGAGATACGTGTCCAAGGAATTTTTTTTAATTTGCATATTTTCGATAATACAAGTGATCGAACATTTAAGAATGGTAAGTTTTTTGGCTTGGAGACTCATTTTCATAAATTCATAGTTCCGAATCTTTAGGAGCTACAAAATTTTCACCAATTGCACTTCTGTATCTAAAGGACTGAACTTGAAGAAAACAATTTTTTCATAAAAATTACTAACGAATTTTTATTTTTATTAACAATTAAATTGTTTAAATCGATTTTTAACAAACGTCCCCGAAACGAATCAAGTTTTTAGTATTTTTATCGCATTCTCCGTCAAATTTTACGTCAAAAACATGTTATTAAAATATGGTAACTTTCCAATTATTATTGTTAAAATATTAATTTATATAGCGCGTAACGGCCGAAAAAATGGTTTTTTGCTAATAAAACGAAATCTGTAGCTCGTATCAAAAAAAGTTTAAAGTAAAAGTTGTAGATAATTCACAGATATACAAACGTTGTAAAAATTTTTTTTACAGAACTTTAACATTTTAAATTTAATTGCAAAAAATGCTAAAAATCAGCTTTATAACAATTATTTCTTGACAATTTGCATAAAAAATAATTTATAGGTAATTCATTTCGATTTGAATCTCCTGACATGTTAGAAAATCAATCTTGATTGAAAACAAAATTATTATTAAGCTTTGAAAAAAAAAAATCTATCCAGTGCGTAACTTTGACACATAGGATTTATTTTATAATTTAAAATTAATTCCTTTTTTTTTTTGGAACTTCGTTCTTTAGCATTAATGATTGCTTCTCGAATGGTTTTTTGATTTAATGTTGGTTTTTTAATTTTTGCATATTTTTGAAATTTGGCGGGGAAGTCCGCCTAAAGTGAGATCCGTAATCTATAGTGATCTACACGCCACACGCGTACAATCACTAAACTCAAAGTTCGTTGGCTGTTGGACCAGCTTTACGCTGGTTTTCGTCTGCTGCCAAAGCATTTTATTTCTTACGTAAAAGTTTAAAGAAATAGAATTCTTTATTCATAACTCTTCGCTTCATTTCGTATGTCAGTGTAAAAATGTCATGTAAAGAAGCACGATCATTGCAATGTACTAATATTCTATCTGGCCGATGGTTTAATCACTTTCAATTTACACATCATGCTAAAAGTGCTTCTGAACTGAGAAAAGTAAACAAAAATCAGCTCCGCGTGTTAAATTAAAAAATTTCTTCAGAGACATTGCAATCAAAAATTTGTACTTCGTGCCGCGTGCGAATTGGAAAGATCAAAAATGCAGACGAACGAAAGAATGAAAATGAACAACTTAAATTGATGCCTAACCTTTCGTTTCCATAAATAAGCTAGGTTACCCAGTTCACAGTTACAGCAGCACTATTCCGTTAGTCAGTAAACTCTTTTAACTCTGTTTAGCTTATTACCCAAGCGGAAACTGTTTTTGTCTCACAATTGTTGGAGGCAAATATTAAAAAAAAGATAAAAATTTAAAACTGATAAAAGCAGATTATAAAGTGCAGATTTGAGACTATGCATAAAATTTATTGATTATTATTATCTACTCTGTATCCTCAGTAAACGTTTAAAACAGTTATTATCAGTTTTAAACTTTTAAACAAAATTTTTCATTTGTGAAGTATGGTTCTGTTTTATCGTTAAATAGCGCTGAATAAAGTTTATTTACCATCAATTTACACTCACAAAAATTCAGTTTGTGTATGTCCTATACATGAAAACGTTAATTTACTAATAACTGGTGCAAATCTAAAAGCAATTACAGACGGCTCTCTGCAGCCATTATAAGATTATAAAGATTGTTTAAATCGTATGGTGTGCGAAGGAAAATCTACTGAATGTTATTTTAATTCTTGTGACAAGTGCCCAGGTGTAACTAATATTATTAAGCAGCTGGAAAAAATTTTGATAATAAATGTATTGAAAGCATTACATACAAGCAATGGGTTATGACTGAAAGGACTTCATTATTAACTCTTATATCGCCAGTGGATGAATTTTTGCAAATGTTAAGTAACGGCTTGGAAAAACTATTGGTCCATTCATTTGTAGTCAGTAAACAAAGGGATTTTTTAAATGACAAAAAAATTAAACTAATGAAGAATAAGTGCATCTTTATTTTTGATTTCTCGAAAAACTATGCCTTCATGATTCAAAATTATATTTAGGGCATACACTGAAATAACGACCAGGCCACTGTACACCCATTTTCAATTTATTATAAAAATGATCGAGATGAATTAGAAATAATAAGTTTTGTTTGCATTTCTGAATGCCTAAATCATGATACTGTTGCTGTTCATCTCTACCAAAGACAACTGATTGAATTCATCAAAAGTAATTTGCTAGGTATAAAAAAATAATTTATATGTCCAATGGAGCAAGTGGACGATGTGAAAATAGGAAGAACTTTATAATCTTACGTATCACATGGAAGACTTCAAAATAGCTGCAGAGCGGCATTTTTTTCCCACTTCACATGGGAAAAGACCCTGTGACGGGATAGGTGGAACTTTAAAACGACTAGCCTCCAGAGCGAGTCTTTAGAGGATAAACAATCCCATTCGAACGCCACGAGAACTATTTAATTTGGCGACAGAATCACTGTCAAACATTACTTGTCGCTATTCTACAAATGATGAGCACGAAGAAGAAAGAACATTACTATCGGAACGATTTACAAAAGCTAAGGCAATAAAGGGAACTTTAAAATATCATTGCATGATTCCAATATATTGTCAAGAATTAGAAGCTAAGATATTTTCATTGCATAAAAAAAAAAAATTTGCGAAACTTTTCAAGTAAAATATATTATTAAACTATCAAGGAGAGTGTCAATTTAACTATATAAATGTGGTTATTCCAATAAAGTACATATTAAATATTGAGAAGTATTCCTTTATTTTTGAGTACACGATTTTTTTAATTTACTAAAATATTTTTTCATCATTTATTATTATTTATCAAAGTCTTTCATAGCAGTGGTGGCTAATACAACAAACAGGGCAATATTACATGATGCACTGGATATTGGTTTTTTTCAAAGCTTGATGATAATTTTGTTTTTAATCAAGTTTGATTTTCTAAGATGACAGGAGATTCCAATCGAAATTAATTACCCATAAATTATTTTTTATGCAAATTGTCAAGAAATATTTATTACAAAGCTGATTTTCAACATTTTTTGCAATTTAATTTGAAATGTTGAGGTTATGTCAAAAAATTTTTCACAAAAGTTTTAGATCTGTCAATTATCGACAAATTTTACATTTAACTTTTTTTGTTACGAGTTACAGATTTCGTTTTATTAGCTAAAAACCGTTTTTTTGGCCGTTACGCGCTGTATAAATTATTATTTTAACAATAATAATTAGAAAGGTACAATATTTTAAAAACATGTTTTTGACGAAAATTTGACGGAGAATGCGATGCAAATACTAAAAACTTGATTCGTTTTGGGGGTGGTCGTTTAAAATCGATTTAAACAATTAAATCGTTAATAAAAATATAAATTTATTAGTATTTTTTTTTTATAAAAGAAATTTTTTTCTTCAAGTTCAGTCTTTCAGCTGCAGAAACGCAATCGATGCAAATTTTGTAGCTCTTAAAGATTCGAAACTATGAATTTATGAAAATGAGTCTCCAAGCCTAAAAAATTGCCATTCTCAAATGTTCGATCACTTGTATTACAATAAATATGCAAATAAAAAAAAAACTCCTCGGACAAGTATCTCCTTTTTTTCGACATAGAATCCGTAAAAAAAGTTTCAGTCAAATCGAAGACGTGTCGATCAGACAGGTGTTCGATTTGTAAAAGAATTACCCATATGTACATGTTACAGATGAAAGTTAAATACATTTTTAATCAATTCGTTTTTCTATCATACATACTAAACTCTGCAAAAAAAACATGTACGGTTCTTTCGCATTTTTTTCATTAAACATATAGGAATTTTTTATTTTAGACAAACACAGACATGCGAAGCTTCTATGTAAAAGCACTGGAGAGCAATCAAATTAAAGTATCTGAGAAAATAGGACTGGAGAAAGCTATTAATGGAAGTTATGCTTTTTTTGTAACTGAAACAGTAGCTAAACGGATGTTAAGCAATACTTTCTTACACCATAGATGTCAATTAGTTGAGCTCCGGACACAAACTCCTGGCACGTTAGCCTTACCCATTTCTAATAATAGTCCATACAAGAAGATTATCGATATCAGGTGATTATATTTACGTAGTTAAAAAATTTCAACATTCATTAAGTACATACAGTCTTTAGTCAGACTGCTTTTACGATACTTAGTTCTAAAATTAAGTTTGATTACTGAGGGCCTGTAAACTTTATAAAATTTCTTAATCCATCAAGTTTAAATCACTGAATTTACAGTAATTCAAAACAAAATCCCTCTTTTATACCATTTGTGCAAAATTGCAAAATCATTTTATGTACTAAGGTTACATTATAATTTTTACACATAGTTTTCTTTCCTTTACATACTTTTTTTTGTTACATTTTCCCATATTGTGGGTTTGGTGTCATATTCGTAAAGTTTTTTTACATAATGCGTATTTTATATGCAAATGTATTATAGTATAGTTCACTAGACGTCTTTTCCTATATTTATACGCTTAATCTTAAGTAAAAAATAATTATAATTTGGTTAGTAGTATATGTAAAATAACAATCGATTGATGTAAGTAAACATTGACGAATTGAATTTCTTAAGAATTGTGTAGCAGTATACCTGCCCTTATTCAAATAATGTACGTATTAAATTATACATCGTCAGTGTGTGCATTAAAAGTTGCAACGTATACATATCAAAATTATTGTCAATGATGTCGATGGCTAAGGTGTAACTGCGTTTAATGTACATTACTTGGTTTTTTGTTAGTATTTTCAAGCAATTATAGGTTTTAATGTTAGTATGTTGGATATTCTATTAGTGCTTTTAGTAATATTATTATCATTGTTCTTATTAGTATTCTAGCCGAGGATGTTGTTGTAAGGCTGCAATACTGTTTTTTTTCTTTTTTTAAATTTAATTGCTCGTTTATGGTTTGTTGTTGTCGAGCTGTTGGCTTTTGTTTGACGGCCATACGCTTCTGAGTTTGATTGTCGGCCTAATGTACAGGTGTTAGATAGCCCTGCATTTGGATTCTGAATGACGATAGGCTCTCTCCTGGCTCCTTCTTGTTGTATTATTACCAGTCGTAGTGCTAAGCTGTTATCTGGTGCCTACCTGCTGGTCCCAGAGTGTCTTTTCCGCACCCAGCATGCTGGTGTTATAACAATATGTATGTTGCTTCCGTTAATGAATCTCTTTTCTACGCAATTTTATTTTTGGCACTACCTCTTATACATGGTATTACTTAACTTAATTCATTTCGATTCTTTGTTTACTTATTATTAGTTTTTTTTTTTAAACTGTTTATGCTATCCTATTATTATTGTCACAATTACTCTTATATGCTACGACGCCATTAACATAGTTTGTTTTAGTGGACGTTAGAGGATGTGATAATTGATTTTTTTGTAAAAGGAAGAAAATAAATTTGTATGAGTCTGCGTGGGTTTTGGAAGATGTTTTTTTTTTTTGAGGAGATTGGTAAGTTGTTTTTTTTCGTTTGCCGTCAGAGGTTTGGTATTATCTTAAGAAAATCTGTGTTCGACTCTTTTCTTCTGCGGACAAATGCTCTTTTTCGAAGGTGAGTTTGGTGTATCATCGTTACTTTTCATTATCTTTTAGCGAGTTGTTAACGGTTTTCTTCTTTTAATCACTGAACATTTTTCTTGCCATAATGATTCTGATATTCGGTGACAATGGAGACTGCTGCTCTGGTCGTAAAGCTGGAATTATTTTCGGCCGTGGGTCAATTTATGGTTGCTGTGGGCCGTTCGTGATTGTACACAGGCTCATCTATTTAGGACGTTCAAACTGCTTTTATGAGACCTAACAATTTTTTTTTTTTTAAGTTTTTTTCTCTTTGTATGCATATACGTTGATGCGGATATCGTTTTTTTTTCACGTTTTTTCGTTCTCAGTCTTGTTTACAGTTATAATTGTTTTATTTTTGTATTTAGAACTTCCAGTTCTAATTTCCTGTCGATAACTATTCAATATGGTTTTAATAAACTAAGATCTGATCATACTCTTTCCTTTATGAGCGAGAAGGTCTTTTAGGTTAAACGATGATGAACCTCCTTTTTTCTGTTAATTTTTTTTTTTTTTTTTTAGTTATGGGTGAAGGGAACTTACGTGACTGGGATTGTTCGTAAAGTAGCTAAGTAAGGGACTGTAATTTAGTGCATGATTGATAAAATAATTTATATATGCCAATATCGTTGATAACAAATGTAACGAATGTTGATTAAACTTATTAATAATCTTTGGTTATGTAAATTTTTACATTCCACACTTCCTCTAAAATCGACTACTTACATTGATTGATTGATTGATACCAGTTTATTATGCCATGGTCTAATAGACCGTATGGCAATTTCAGATACAATTACAATATAATAATAATTACAATAGTTTTTCTGCGTACCCCCCCCGAAAGTGCTTCATATCTGCCCTGCTCCAAAACAGATAATTAGCTCTTTCGACGAGGGTATGCAGAAAAATAGTATACGCACCACGTTCGGAGGTTAAGAAATGCATTAGATTTCACGTTAACCATCCTCGGCTTCGCCTCGGGCGTTAATTCTCGTGAAATCTAAGACATTCTTAACCTCGCTCTCTAGGTGCGTAAATAGCTATAATATATAGTACAAGCGATTTTGAGTATGATTTTAATTTTAACAAAGTTCATAAATGCATGAGAGCCGCAAAAAGAGAAAAACGCAAATATAAGGCAGATGATAAAGATAACGCAACGATAACGAAACTCATATAGTATTTAAGGCATAGTTCAGTCTAGTCAGTTTAGTTTTACAGGCATGCACATTGAAAATGAAATAAAATAAATTAGGATAAAATAGAATAAAATAAAATAACATTTGTGCAGA
>JAPYYV010004063.1:0-18415 GCA_030522625.1 Copidosoma aretas
TCTCAGCTCATGAAAACAGTAATGCCAACTGCTACAAAGAAAAAAAAGATTCGCTCGCTCTCTCTCGCACCCCCCACCCACAGTAGTCAACCTCCTTAACTTATACTAAGACAATTGTCAGGCGCTTAACACGAAGTTACGTTAAAGCTGCCAGTACTCAAAGAATACTCAGCGAGTCCGGCTAAAAAAATTCACAGACGTTCCTTAGACTGTCTAGTTTCTTACGGTTTTCGTTACAAATTGATAACGTATATGGTTTTTCCGAAAAGAAATCGAACCTACCAATTAAAACTTTAATCGATAAAACAGTGTTATAAATCATTGAAAATTACAAATTGCTTAGCACTACATTATTCATTAACCTTTCAAGAATGTGTGCACACGATTTTAGATCAATATATTGAAAACACAAAATTTGAGAAATAATTTAGATAAAAATAATTGTGCCATAGTGCATAACAGCTCGTGTTTTGCGCTGTTTTTTTTTTTACAAAATCGTTTATAACTTGCAAGAACAACCCGTTACCTTGGGGCCTTAAAGTGCTAATCTGTTCCGAATTGCACAAACTTTAATGTAAGTAAACTTAACGTAGAAACTAAGTAACGATGATACAGTTAAAAAAAATTTTTGAAGACAAAGTTAAAGGAAAAAAAAAACGTCATTCCGAAGAGTAACTTTCATGCCCATACTTTGAAAAATACCCTTCTTGCCTGTATACTTTGAAAAGTAACCTTTTTCCCTCGTACTTTAAGGACATTCGGTAGAGATAAAACCCTCCAATGAATTTTTTTGTAATTGTAACCAGACGTTCTTATTGTCGTTACAATAAACCTGTCAAAATTTCAAGAGGTTCATCTGTTTCGTTTTCGAAATATTGAATTCAAAGTTCAATCATTTTAACACGGTCGCTTATGGGAAAACTGATAAAAACTCAGTTTTAAGAAAATTGGCCGAATGAATTTCGCCAATTTTTTTATATGTCACATATGTCACAGATAATGTTATTAATTTGATGTATACCAAGTTTCTCGACGATCATCTGATTTTTCCTACGAACAAAAAATGAAAAAACGGTTGAAAAAAACGATACGACAACGTCATGAGGCGACTCAAGCTTCCGGCTTCACTCGCCAGATGGCTATAAGTATCGAAATCGCTTTCCGCAAAGGGAAATTTATTCGTGTATGTATGAATGAATGTATGTATATAATTTAAGTATATGTAGAACTGTGGGTATATCTACATCAATCAATTATTTGCCAATTCTTCACTCGCTGCCTGTTTCCCCTTGGCCCTCAAATGTTTCCCTCGCTAACCGTATGGAACGTCTTTAAAAAGTAGCCTTCTTGCGTATATCATGCTTTGAAAAGTAGATTTATTGCTTTGAGTTGGCAACATATTCTCTTTTTTTATTTAATGCATCAGGATACGAAACCCGACCAAACTGTTAATATGTTTATAAACACTACCTTTTTATCGTGAAATACTTTCATACATTGTAATCATATTTTTTATAGAATGGTTTTTTTGCATCGTTTGATAAAATTTATTTAATTCAACATTTGTATTACTTGATTTGTGAAATAAATTCATGTACGACGAATAAATGTATTTTTGTTACAGAGTCGGTGAAATCGTTGTTGGGAAAACATGTGAAAATATTATTAAAAAACGTTGTAAAATTAGAAACTAAGCCAGATAAGCTTGAGAACCGCGTTCTAGTAAGTAGTTAGCTATAAATACTTGTTTGATTACGTTTTTCATCCATTCTGTCATAATAAATGTTTTGTATACGTTCTAGGTTTTTTCACCATGTCGCCTTTTTCTGTTGACTGCAAAAGTCCCTACGAGGGTAAGCAAAAAAAATCACTCAACCGCTTTCTTACATGATTACAAATAAGTTCATTACTCTTTGATCTTATTCGCGTGATCCAAGGAAATCAATTTTTTTTGCATTTCCTGGGAAAAAGTGCAAATTTTGACCAAATAAAATCTTCTTTATATCCACAGATCGATTGTCATTTTCATTATTTGGAAATAACGTCAGTCGAATCCAAAAGGGCCAACCAATTGTCGCTGACGGTCGGAGAAAGAGTTTACAATTTTGTTACAATGGGCCTAGGGAGCGTCGATACTTCAGAAGTAGACGCGATGATAGAAGCACTTCACACTGCTATTCGAAATATATTCCCAACTGTACCTTTAAAGTTAGTACTTTTACAGTATATGTACGTATTTCAAGCATAAAATAAAATTCTTAACAAAGGAATGCATCTTTTTTAAATTTTAATACAGCTACATAATCAGAAAAATCGATGTAATACCTGCCACAAGATTACAAAGTATACGAGGTAGCGATTTAGCAAGAAGTACAGAGGCAACTAGGCATACAGGCCCGTGTGGCGGATTTTCCACACAGTATGCTTGCATGTGTGATTTGCATAACGTACCTTACAGGGAAGAAGTTGCATGGGTGGGTTTTATATCTTGACTTTGATGACAAATATTTTTTAACCATGCTTTTTCAGTGATTAATTATTTCAAATATGTATCACACATGTTTTTTCGTAGGATGTTGATACAATATATTTATCTCACGATACAAGAGAATTAGATCTTAGAGATTTCGATCATCTGGACCAAAAAGATCTGGTACCAATTATATCAGCTTTGGAGTACAACACGTGGTTCACGAAATTACGTGTTTCTCATCTCAAACTTAGTCATGAGCCATTGGAGCGGTTGTTACATATACTCAAAAGATCTCTGTCTATTCAAGAAATTTATTTGGATAACATTGGAGCCAAGTGGTATCGATTCTATTGACATTTAATCATAAATTTATCTAGAGCTACAATACTCATTTCGCTATTATTTTACGACTGATTGATTTTCAGGGATTTTGCGCATAAATTATCTCTGGCACTGATCGCCAATACAAACGCGGTATTGCATACGATTGATATATCAAGTAATACAATTGAAGATAAGGGAGTCACAAGCTTATGTGGAGCAATAGCCAAATTGACCCAAGGTATCGTTTGTAAAATGTCAATCCATTCGAAACAACTCCTTTATGCTTGTTTTCAATGTTCTGTAGAGTTGGAAAAATTTGTTCTCAACTATAATTTTATTTCAATCAAAGTAAATTATTATTAGACAGTTGTATTTTCACCTTTGTCGTGAAAAATCTTGAATTTTGCATGCGGGAGCTCGACAAAATTGTACTAAATCTTTCATCAGTGAATTATTCATTTCACGCATATAGAACGATGTTTTACAGTTGGCCAAAACAATACTAAGCCAATGTGTTTTGTGTGGTTGCACCAATTTTTTGCACCTTTAGGAGCAGCACATACGACCGGACCGTTGGGAAAACTGCCCAAAGGCTTGCAAAAACTGAATTTAGCAAGATGCGGTTTGACTGGGAAAGGCATTGGCCAGATAGCGCATGCCCTGAGCTTAAATCGCAGTATGCCGACAAGCCTGCAATACTTGAATCTCGCCGAAAACTCTTTGAAAGATGACGTTAATGTGGGTAAAAATATCGGCTGACAGATATACAACAGCTACAGTTATATACTTTGTGTTTGTTTTTTTCCCTTCATTTTAGAATTTATGCAGCTTTCTAGCCCAGCCAAATGGAGTAACCCATTTGGACCTCAGCGGAACGGACACAACTCTAGAATGTGTAAGTTTTTTTGTTTCGATATGGCAAAAATAATTGTATGCTCTCTTCGACTGTAAATCCGAGTTTTAGGAGTTCGAAATCTTTCTAATTATTGTTATTATCATGATGATTATCATATTGTTTTTTACTTTTGTTTTTGTTTAGCTCTTTGGTGCTCTACTGAGGGGCTGTGCAACTAATCTAGTCCACTTGAACGTTGCCCGCAATTCGTTCTCGAGTAAAAAAACCAAAGAAATTCCACCGAGCTTTAAGCAATTTTTCACGGCCACTTTATCGCTCAAGTACTTAAACATTTCATTCTGTAAGCTGCCCCTCGAGGCCCTTAAGCACCTGCTGCTTGGATTGGCGTGCAACGAGAGCACTGTAGGCCTCGAGCTCGACATGAGCGGCAACAATCTTGGTTCTATGGGTGCTCACGTGCTCGAGTCCTGCATCCACGGCGTCCGATGCATCGCCTCGCTCGATATTTCAGACAGCAGTGATTATACAGGCTATACTATATGATATACTTATAATACAACGTTTGCGCTTAATTTTAATAAATCAATAATTCCTAATGAATCTCAGACATGGACGTCGACTTGGCTCAAGTGATAACGGCAATAAGCAAAAACAAATCGATAAAGCAGCTGTATATGGGCCGCAACACCATAGGAATGAAGAGCAAGCACATATCCGTAGTGATGGACTCGCTCGTCCAGATGCTCCAGGATGAGGAGGACTGCGTTCTGCAGGCCCTTCACCTGCCGGACTCGCGGCTCAAGGGAGACCTGTACAATCTAATCAACGCCCTCGGCAGCAACACGTGTTTGAAAATATTGGACATTAGTGGTAATTTGATCGGGGATCCAGGAGCCCGACTCCTCGCCAAGGCTCTGCAGATAAACAGCTACCTAAGGACCATCATTTACGACAAGAATAACATCACCCTCCAGGGATACGCTGACATTGTGCACGCCCTCGAGAGGTGAGTCGAATGGGGAAAAAAATGAAATGAAAATTCCCCTCGCTCAATGAAGATGTATCGTCGTCTGGGAGAAACAAGGGAGAAACAACTCAGCTCAGCGCCAAAAAAGGGGATAACTCAAATTAACACTGAGAAAGGGGTTTACTCATATGTGCGCTAAGAAGGGGTATAACTCGTTATTAGGAGGAAAAAGGGACTTGGAGAATTTTAGGCAAAAACCGGACAACTCGAAGTTTAATATTGAAAAGCAATAGCTCAGGCTTGAACAATATATCATTTTAATATCAAATAAGTTATTTGTAAGTTCATAAAATTTTTTTAACAAATTAAATGCCAGTAGATCCGAAATATAATGTTTTCCTACCTCGGGCACTTTTGCAACCCTGGTACACCCTCGGTAGGAAAAACAGCGTTCACCACTCATGTGCATCCGACCAGGGGGGTCCCAACCTCGGTCCCAACGGTCCCTCGGGCCCAGGGACCGCCCTGGAGAGATACACAATTGTGACGAAAACTACTATTCTTTATTATCTGATGCGATTCATGAAATTTTTCGGACCTACTAGCATTAAATTTGTCAAACAAATTTTATGAACTTACAAATAACTTATTTCAAATTAAAATTATACATTTTTAAAGCCTGAGTTACGACTTTTTAATATTAAATTGAGAGATGTCCGGTTTTTGCCTAGAATCCCAAATTATCCAAATTCCCGAGTTTTGCCGAAAATTCCTAAAGTCCCTTTTTCCTCCTAATAACGAGTTATCCCCTTTCTTAGCGCAAATCTAAGTTATCCCGATGTTACTTCCAGGCAACGGTATACTTATATAATTACCATGTATAATGATAATAATAATAATAATAATAATAATAAGAATAATAATAAGAATAACTCGAACTTCACCTACGAGCCTGCAACTCTGATCGTTGATGATTGGTATGCACTAATCAGTATATATAGTTCTAAAAGAGAATGTTCCCCTCCCTCAGAAATTACAGCGTGAGGCACATGCCATGCCCGATCTACGACCTGCAGCCGTGCATGAAGGCCTCGGCCGAGAAGACAGAACAACTGACGAAAAAGATACAGGAGTACCTTCAGCGCAACGTGACGCCGAGCCGAAACAGCCAGGGCCAGGCCTTTCGGCTCCAGCAGGGCTTTCTCCTTAGCTCGACCCAGCACATGGTAGACCGTCTCGTAGTTCAGACCCAGGACACGATAAAGGCCCTCGTAGCGGCCGAGACCTGCACCGCTAACGAGGAAATAAACTTAGCCACGGGCATAATCCAGGACGCGGACAACTCGAAGCAGTTACTTCCTCGGCTGCACGAGGTATTACAGAGGCGGGACGAGAACAATCCCGTCGAGGCTAAACTGCTCGAGGCCGCTAACCAAGTGCACAGGGTCGTGTCCGCTTATCTGCAGGACTCGCTCGAGGCGATGCTCAAGTGCGCCAACGAGCAGTGTCCCACGATACTCGAGCAGACGATCGTCAATCGGGACGACGATTACGATGAGAACGAGTCCCTAACACTCGAGGAACATTTGAGGAGCTCGTGCAAAGAGAAAAATAAATTAACCATTGAATTTGTGCAGAGCACTATCACGGAGCAGGCAGGGGCCGACATAATGAACAGGGTCAAGTGAGTTATATCTATTATGATGATAATGATAATATTACTTGCATACATCGTCGTCTAGGAGAAACAAGGTACTGTCTCAAATTTCGGCTGATAAAGGTACTATCTCGGAGCTCCGGGGAAGAAGGTACTATCTCGGCGCTACAGAAAAATGGTTGTGTCTCGGCTTTGAAAAAACGAAATGATTTCGGATTTGCGGGAAAAAGCGAATATCTCTGATATCTCTCAGGGGCCTGATCCTCTAAGCGTATCGTTAGTGAAACAGGCGTATGTCTCACTGTGAGACAGTATCTGACGGTTCGAAATAAGCACTGACAGTCGAATATTTTTAAGAATGGCAGTACAAGTAACGAAATAACAATCTGTATACCGCCAAAATTAGTGAGTGTTTAGCTCTGTCACTACGACACGAAAAAAATTAATTGTGTCAATATTACAACATAAAAGTCCACATTGACACAGTATATAATTTTGCTCGTGTCGTAGTTACAGAGCTAAACACTCACTAATTTTGGCGGGATGCAGATTGTTATTTCGTTATTTGCACGGCCATTCCTAAAAATATTCGACTTTCAATACTTATTTCGCAACGTCACATTCTACCTCACAGCGAGATACGCCTGTTTCACTAACAATACGCTTAGAGGATCAGGCCCCGTGTGCAAAATACCAATCAATTATTAATTTGATGATCCGAGATACAACCGTTTTTCTGCAGCACCGAGATAGTACCTTTTTCAACGCTCTAAACGAGATAGTACCTTGTTCCTCCCAAGCGACGATCTGTGTTCTATGTACATACATACATCTTGAGTCAAGCTACTCATCGTTGTATAATAATAATAATAATTATTATTATTATCATTATTATTATTACACCTATTTTGTAGCGAGCTGAACCTAGCTGTGGCGGCACACATCTCGGACCGAATCACAGACCAGGTGATAGAGTCCCTCTCATCCAGCTACAAGTCGTTAATCAGCGAGAGCGAGATACGCACGCGCAGCAGTACCCCGGATGTGTTAAGGCCGAGCGCCGGCTCGACAAGTAGCGGGGCCGGGGGTGGCGGTAGTATAATCGGCGTCGGGACCGGTGGGATGTCGCTGAGTATGACGGCGGGCACGCCTATCGTCGAGCACACGAGTCTGGCGATGGACGACGACGACGACGACGACGACGACGACGATGACGACGACGATGACGACAATGACATCAATGACGACGATGACGACGATAATGACGAGGAAGAGGATGATGATGATGATAATGATGATGATGATGATGGTGATGATGATGATGATGATGATGACGATGATGACGACGAGGAGGAGGAAGAAGAGAAGGAAGCGCGGAACGGACGAGCAGAGGGCTTGGGAAGCAACGACAATCGTACTCTACTCGGCAAGGCCATGGATCGGCTCTCCGCGGACGACGATTCGCTGATGGTGAGTAATCGTACTATTCTATCTTGATTGTTAAGTATTCATATCACGATTGTTTTTTTGTTTTTTTTTTCATTGCCTTTATAATTATATTGTTTTTTAAAAAAAAATGTATGTCAATGATACCCAGGAAGCATTGATTTACGCACTGGCAGTGCGTAAGACTTACGTACTGTCTGCTTCTACAGATTTGCGGCTCTTTTCTACTTTCTTGCGTAAGAATTGCGCGAATCTTACGTTTAGTACGAAAACCAGATACCATTGACTAGCGGTCACTTGCGCAATTCTTAGTCAATGGCAGTTTGGTTCTCACGCTTGACAGAACGTAAGATTTGCGCAAATCTTATGCAACAAGAAGAAGACTCACTCGTCTGCCGCAAATCCGTAAAAGCAGACAGTACGTAAAAGTCTCACGGAAGTAACCAAAGCATAAATTTTACGCAAGAATTGCGAAAAACTCGTGTAAACGATGCTTTCAGGGTAAGTAACTACACGCAATTGTTCATAATTAGTTTTGAAAATACATGAACATGCCAATTTCTCCTAAAAATAAACCTGCGACCAGATTATAGGGCTACACGAGATACCAAGAGTAATCTTGATATTGTCTTGGCTCTTCTTGTTATTCAAGACAAAAGTCGAGACAAGATTCATTTTACAATTTCAAGACAATACCAAGAGTGTGACCTCAAGAATATCGATCTTGACAATATTTTTGTCCTTTTTTGTATTAAAAAAAAAAAAATCCGATTTATAAATAAATTCGCAGGATATACAAGTATGGTGAACAAGTGTTTCAGAAATTGACTAAATTGATAGATTTAATTTATTTAGATTACATCTTGCATAAATGATGGATGTACAGATTAGATAATGTGTTTATTTATGCAATTTTTGCAAAAAAGCAGTTAATTTTGCATCATATGCAAGTCAATATACGATCACTTTTAATACATATTTCTGATAAGTAATTTACTTTTATAGATGTCACCAATAAACAATGCTAAAAATAAGTATTGCCCGAATGGCTTCATATCGAATTTCATTTTTAAAAAGTCCTGTGTAGTAGTAAAGGTACACCGTTCGAAATCTGTTCAATTATAAATAGGAAACTTCACGTTTCGTGTAACACGAGTTTCGTATTAAGAGTACACAAATCTTGTGTTATTTAGCCATTGTACACGTACAACTATTTTGTCTACGAAAGTACACATTTTGTGTAATTTTTACAAACAATAAGTGTAAAATAGCAAACTACACAAAAGTTTTACCTGTGTATTTATGTGTAGATTATATGATAAAATAACTGAATATGAAGACATTATTATATTACTTGTCATTTGATTACATCATATACGTATACGTTCTTAAAAACTACTCTATTTAAGTTTCAAGTGTAAGATAAGTCTACTCACGAAACATAATCTCCTTATTTCTTACTCTGTAATTGATCGCTAACTGCTCAGTATAATACGTGTTCACTCGACGACGAATGACTATATCACACTGTGAACATAACATCGGGTAAGCTTAGTCAGTAGACTGAGTCAGCTGTGTCAGTGAACTCGCTGAGCTGCGCACTCTATACTGCGCAATGAGCTGCGCGGCTCACCACCACCAGATACTTTGTTTACAGTGTGATATAATCATTCATCGGGTGAACACGTATTTTACTGAGCAGTGAGCAATCAACAACAGAGTAAGAAATAAGGAGATTTTGTTGCGTGAGTAGACTTATCTTACACTTGAAACTTGAATAGAGTAGGTTTTTTTATAACATATAGGTGTACACTGTAATTATATAATATAATAAGCAATACATGTAACACAATAATATGTACATAATAAAGTCAGTAAATTGACTGCATAACTGGGTTATTGTTAAAAACGGGATATTTTAGTGTGTGACATAGGATTTTCAAAATTTAGTGCGTAGAATACTTCTAATATTTTTTATACGTTATGTGAGGTCCAAAATAGCCGAAAACTTTGGACCCAGCTACATTGTCATTTTTAGAGAACGCATGTTAATTTACTAGGGATTTTTTAAAACTTCAAAAAAGCATTACGGTAATGACAGGTCGGAAAGTCCAAACAGAAGAATTCTGCTTGACATTGAACAGAATATACTCGTTTTGTGTAAATTATATTTTATACAATTTTAGGGTTAATAGTACGCAAATCTTATGTCATTTAGCCATTGTACTCATATCTTATACATAAACTTTGAGTACAAAGTACAACTATTTTGTGTTCGAAAGTACACAAATTTTGTGTAATTTTTACAAATAATAAGTGTAAAGTAGCAAACTGTACAAAATTGTCAACTGTGTACTAATTATACATACAGTCTTGTAAAAATAAATATATTTCGTCACTGCAATGAATTGCGCAATGACAGAAAATTAAGCGTTCATATGAAGCGTGCGAGGCGTGTGCGTGGCACTGCCATCAACTAGCACGGCACGCAACTCGAACGCGAAGTTTTTTAATATTTTTAAACCTAATTCAATGAATGAATAAAAACAATCTGTATTTTATTGTAGGCAGAAATACATTTATAATCATCTGTCCCAAGGTTTTAGTTTTTATATCTATTTTAATCTAGCATTTAAGACACCTAAATTTTTAATGATCAGGTCTAAACAATATGAATTCAAATTCAAATTAATATACGATTATGATAAATAAAAATTAAATTAAGGACAAGAAAATTTTTTTTTTGTAAATCCTTTGTTTTTAGAGATTTTTAATACATTTATAGTTAAAATTCACAGTTAAAGACATTTTTATGAATTTATCTTGAAAAGACAATTAAAAAAATGTTGGCTCAAATTTTGAAATGAAAATTCAAACTAAGAGTTCAAGACAAGATCAAGACAAGATAAGAGTGGACATGCCAAGACAAGAATGGGTTTTACAAGATTTTTCAAGAGCAAGACAATATTATAACGAATATTGTCTTGTCTCGACTCTCGTGCAGCCTTAGGCCAGATTTAACACCCAGAGAGAGCGAGAAAGATAGAGGCAACTTAGATTTCAGTTTGTCGAACTGTATTAAGAATGGTGTTTGACGTACACTTAAAAAAATAAATTCGTTCCGAACGTCACGTCAATTGCTAAGTCGTATGACGGTTAATTTTAAACAACCATAAATAAACATGGGTTATGTGATGTCAGTGACGTTGTTTAACAATCACGTTCGGAACAAATCATTTTTGTCAAGTGTACTATAAATTTACTTATAATTGATATGGCATTATTTTTATAACAATATGGGAATGCAAGTACCTACTAACACTAATTATTGTTATTATTATTATTATTCTTCTTCTGCTTTACCTTACCGCATGGCTTGCAGCTGGACTACTTAAATCTCGTAAGTAAAATTGCGAAAATCGGCATTCTCGATTGATACAATATAATAAAATGAATAATAAACTCTTTGCTTACTCATGACACTGAGAGAAAAAAAATAGAAAACCTACTGTGCTAGAACGGTAATCTGAAAGCGCTTCGTCGTCTGGAGACTTTTTCTTGTTCACACATCAATGTTTGCTGTGACAAACTGTAAATTTTATTGTATGAGCAGTAATTTTTACTGTCCAGAACGGTAAAAATTATGTTGTCAAAAGTAAAAAGTGCCTAGACGACGAAAAGTTACCAGATTACCGTTGCAGCACAGTAATTTTTCTATTTTTTCTCTCTCAGTGGACAATAAAAAAAAAATAATAATAGTAATAATAATAATGTAAATGATGATAATAATAATAATAATCAATCAATCAATCAATCAATCAAACAATTAATCTTACTGCCATCACACGACATATAGGCAATAACGCCCCACCTGTCGAGCAAACGAAAGAACCGGCACGGAAGAAAATTACGGCCTAAATCTGTGGTGGACTCAGTTGAAGGTTTGTCAGCCGACGACATCCCCGACTTACTACCGGCGTCGGCAACGACCACGAAAAAGAAAAACAACAGCAGTAGCAGCAGCGGCAACAGACGCTATCAGACTGGGGGAGGCGAAGGAGTCTCGGAGAACGAGCACTCGCTGACCGAATCCATGGATTCGATATCCGAGCTACCCTCGAACGCGGGGGTCTGCCATCAACTGCAGCATCTGGTGAAGTCAAGACCGCGTCGTACCAAGACCCGAGCCCCAAGTAGGCCGATGCTACGGCCTGAGGTTTCCGGTGGCATTAGTAGCGACAGTATAACCCTGGGTGAGGGCCTCGACGTCTTCTTCAGGGCCACGACGCCCACCACGCCCGTGGTCGGCTCGCCGACGAGTGACAGTTCCCTCAACTGCACCTTCACGACGGCCACCACCACCACCACTAGCAAGGATGGTGGCAGCCCATTGGTGACCAGTCAAAGGAGCGACATCGTTCCTGGTGGTGGAACACCTTCGATGGCCAAGAGCCTGCATCACCTGCAGTCACTGCAACAATCTACGGTGGCCGATGCGTCCTCTTCCTCCTCCACCACCACCACCACGACGGGCCGTTCGCGCTCGAGCGATGACGTGCAGGCCAATAAATTTTCACCGCTCGTCGGGCGCAGGTCGCATGGGGATTCGCCCCTCACAGCCTCACCGCTAGCTCGGCGCGACACGAACGAGGGCGCCAGAGACGCGTCGGTAGAGGAACAAACGGCAGGTAACATAACTATTATATACGTGTATTTTATACTAGTGGGGCTTTCGGGGGCCTCGCAATACAATAATTTATTCTTGAATACATACATGTGCACACCCGTAGACAATCAAAATGAACACGAAAATTCGTCAGAAATCGAAAAAATATAGTTATTGCTTTATTACATGAAATAAGATTGAATATTTTGCAAATAATTATTAGTAATTTTAATTTATTGAAAAATGGAAAAAAAATGTATGTTAGAAAATATTTAAATCATTAGATAATCTTTCAATGAAAAGTGATATTTTTACTTCTCACAACGAGTAAACATATTTCTTAAATAATAAAATTTTTTATTAAATAGAAGCATAAATAAACACCTATTACAGTATCGATCATGCGACGCATACAATTTTGACAGATCCGACAATAATATTTGTATTGATTTTTCGATGGGAATTCTAAGTAGTACATACATGTGAAGATCTACCACCTCGTGAACTTAATTTAAAAATTTGGGTATATCTGATGGTGTACGTAATGGCACATTGTTGATAATAAAACAATCATCAAAATATAATATTAAAGCATCAATAATAATTGGTGAAAAAATCAAACAAAGAGTTTTTATACCAAAAATTACTTTAATGAGGCTCAACACTCCTATATAGCACTAAAATTGTAATTATTATTTGAGTTGTATATTCAATAATAAAGAAATATTTAGGTATAGAAAAGGGGTTATTTATGAGTTAGAGAAAAATTGTTTCATCAAATTTGCATTATTACATGCGCGTATATTCCAAGTTTTTAAGAAGTACTGTCGGAAAAGGGGTCTATTTATGAGTTGAAAAAAGATTGTTTCATGAAATAGCATCATTACATACGCGTATGTTCCAAGTTTTTAAGAAGTACTTACTAAACATCTTAATATTTTTGGCTTTTCATGCGATTTCACTTTTGCAAAGCTTGTTCTACTCTTTGATCGATTTCAGATAGGGTTACTGCGAAAAATTTTTGGAAATATTTATCATATCAAAATTTACATGCGAATGTTTAAACAAAAACGTGTAATTAAGTTACTGGTACATTTTCGTACAAACATTCGCATGTAAATTTTTTATATGATAAATATTTCCAAAATTTATCCGCAGTAACCCTATCTGCACTTGATCAAGGAGTACACAAGCTTTGCAAAAGTATAATTACATGAAAAACCAAAAATATTAAGGTGTGTAGTGAGTACTTCTTAAAAACTTGGAACATACGCGTATGTAATGATGCAAATTTTGATGATTGTAGGCTGCTTTATCTAGATAAAGCAAAACTAAAATTAGTATTTTAATTCAAAGTTAAAATAAAAATGATATAGAAGTCAAAGATATTGTTTGGAAAGAAATTCTTAAATGTCAAGTGGAATAATTTCGTTATTCTGTACAACAAAAATTTAATATTTTATCCCAATGGATACATCGTAGTATAATGTTGACACACTTTATATAATGTGAAAGAAAATAGCAAAAAAAAATTTACATGCAAATATTTTTACTTTATTTGATATAATTACATGACATGATGTAATAATATTTTATAAGCGTATAGTTATGTTAAGAAATTATATATTTGTAACCTATATATATTTGAATGGAAACTTAATTTTAGATGTAGATTCTTGTAAATAATGTTACTTAAATGAGTTGTTTTAATACAACTTGTATATGATCATTTCCATACGTGTTCAAAAACAATCGGGCGAGCTACAACCCCCATATTTTAATATTTGTATTTTCGTGTCTAAATATCTAATAAGATAATTTATTCTTCAATACATAAAAACTCGCTTGGAAATGAAACAAATATAGTCAATACATAGAATAATTTTTTCACCGATTTAGCAAATAATTATTACTAATTCAATACTACCCGATCGGAAATCTATTGAGGCTACCTCCTTAGTTCGTGAGAACCTCTGTAGGCAGCATACGGAGGACCTACTATCACCTACAATAAGCCTTGAGTGATAAAATAGACTGGCACCGTTTTGTGGTGCAACAAAACAATAAAAATTATCAAGTTATAAAAAGAGCCAGATTGGAAGGGAGTAAGAGCTGCTAGAATGAATAAAGAAAATGACACGAATGAAAATTAAGTGAATATAGAAACATACGTAAAATTTCTTTATTTTAAATGCTTTGTATATCTTGTACAATATTTGTGTAAAAAGTTGACGTTATTTTCATACATTAAATTTTGTACGTAAAAATATAGATAAACTACTAAGATTGAATAAATATTTGCGTTTTTTCAATTGTATTTCTCATAATTAAACCTATGAATGGTTTATCACATTCGTATACATACATAATGTATACGGCGAGAGACGTCTTATATTTGGTTGGATCTTACTTATTGATGCTGCCTACCAAGGACTACCGTCCGCCCCCTGACACTGCCTACGTAGGTCCTCACTAACTAAATAGGCAACCTGTGGAGGTCTTACCGAGCGTCATTCTATGATTTCTGATCGGGTAATAAATGACGCTGATCGGTATTTAAGCTTAAGATTGATACATATGTTTTTTTATTATACTCATTCTTTAATATGAATACAATCATTATAATCACAGTAAAAATGAATATGAGTTCATAAGACAATAACATTTCAAAATGTTTACTTAAGGTGGAAAATCAGTAGATACGAACAAATTAAACTTTTCTTGAGTTTGAAATATATTACAGATTAACTTTTTTCATCTTATTAAACATTTTTAAACCAAGGGTATCCAAACTAGTTTTTAAGATAATTGAGTTCAAATATCGCCTTCTAACATAGGTTGAAATGGAGTACATCAACAATAGCTTAAAAGACATACGTAACAAATCAGACTATTTTTATAAAAAATATTGGGCAAATCTTTAGAATATCTACTTTATGTCAGTTTTTTCAAATTATGGTGTGACGGGACACAATGAAAGGTAGTTTATTGATGAAAATTTTTTACATTACAAAAGCATGCAGTCGAAAACTACTAGACTGACATAAAACTGCCAAAACACACTTTATTGTACATCACTGATTTTCCACCTTAATATTAGAGAAAGGAAAATATTTATTTATTTATCTATTTCTTATACAGAATTTTACATCCTTTACGTTCCCCTTTCTTGTATCATAACTACTTAAAATTAATTTCCCCTTAAGGACATTCGGTAGAGATAAAACCCTCCAATGAATTTTTTTGAAATTTTGACCAGACGTTCTTATTGTTGTTACAATAAACCTGTCAAAATTTCAAGAGGTCTATCTGTTTCGTTTTCGAGATATTGAATTTGAAAGTTCAGTCATTTTAACACGCTCGCTTATGGGAAAACTAATAAAAACTCAGTTTTAAGAAAATTGGCCCAATGAATTTCGCCAATTTTTTAATATGTCACTGATAATGTTATTAATTCAATGTACACAAAGTTTCGCGACGATCATCTGATTTTTTTCTACGAAAAAAAAATTAAAAAACGGTTGAAAAAAACGATACGACAACGTCGTGAGGTGACTCGAACTTCAGGCTTCACTCGCCAGATGGCCATAAGTCTCTAAATCGCTTTCCGCAAAGGGAAATTTATTCGTTATGTATATGTATATAATTTAAGGATATGTAGAACTGTGGGTATATATCTACATCAATTTTGTGCAGCGTTGCCAATTTTTCACTCGCTGCCTGTTTCCCCTTGGCCCTCAAATGTTTCCCTCGCTAACTGTATGGAACGTCCTTAAATAAATACTCATAGTATTTTACAATAGTATCTAATACGAAATTGTTAGAACAAAGTTTAACATCAATTACCTTTGTATATTAACATAGAAACATGTGAAAATTACTTTTTTACAGTGACGTAGTATTTAAATTTATAACGCATAACATAGCATTCCATGTCCAAGCTTCGCTCTGCAGTCCACAAATTTACCTATATTTTTGAAAGATCTTATATATTTACATAAATTATCTACCGGCTACCTTGTAAGATGTTAATAGCTCCCTTCATATCTCTCCAATATCTTTTAATCATATATTTCTGACTAATATTCTTTTATTCCCTATTTTTTTGACTGACTCTTTACATGTGTGCTCTGTGCTCTCTTTTTTTCTTTGCAGAGCCTACAGTCTATCACTTGAAACACTTTTTCTTTCATCCTTTCTACATTCTCATATCTCTGCCTACACCATTAAATTTTCCAAAACCCTACTAAGTTTTCCTTTTTCCAATATTTTTCTCCCTCCGTATTTTTTTTATTTCTTTATAATATTTACAGATATTAGAGTTGTCAATTACCATCCAGTTTTTATATATTTCCTAATTGATAAAAGTCTTCTGACCCCTTATAAAATTCTCTTTGATTTTCTCAAGTTCATTTTCCTCGGTTGCCCTTTTCATAAGTCCTTATCGTTTCCCCATCCCCTACTTTTTCATATCCTACTTTAACTTCTTCGTCCCATTTTTTCGGATTTTTATTAATTATGCCCCTTAATTCTTCCATCAAGCATACGTGTGGCCACCTGTTCTTGTCCATTTTCAAATGTGCAAAAAGTAATTTTCTGCCCATTTCCTTATGTCTATTTTTATGTCAACCCTTTCCGCCTCCATTTTCCATATATATATATATATATACCTTGGTGTGTTTTCACTTAAACCCAACATAGTTTGTGTAAATGTGCCTTTTATTTTTTCTACGTCTTTTCTTTTTCATCCCCAAGTCTCCGCTCCGTACGAGCAACCTAATTTTATCATTGAATCCATCAGAAATAATCTTCTATACGAACTGTTTTCTTTAGCGTAAGCCCTAAACTACATTGACTGCCTTTTGCATCCTACCTGTTGTTTTTTCTTCTTGCTACGAGAAGCTATTTTTTGTTAAGAACCACACTCCTAGGTCTTTATAGTAGTTTATAACTTCCAATGCTTCTCCTTTACATTCAAAATAGTTTTCTCACGAGATTGAAAAGGCTTTAATTTAAGAACCGAGATGTTTACGGCACGAGTCGCGGGCGAGTAGACTTATCTGAGTCTTTTAGCATTTGTTTTGTGTCTTTAGAATCCTCCGCGCATAACACAACGTCATCAGTAAATTTAGGGCAGTAGATTTTTAGTATTCCTACTGTAACACCTCCTGTATTATTCTAAATCCTCTTATCGTCCATATCCTCTGTAAATCAACTAAAAACTCTTATTTTACCCAGAAAATTTGTCCATAGATCGTATCAAATGCTGTTTTGAAGTCTACAAACACAGCATACAATTTATTGAACCCTTCCTTTAGTTCATTTTCAATTAAACTATTGGTACAAAAGTATGGCCCCTTTTCTTATTTTTACTCTGAAACCAGCCTGACTCTTTTTTAATATTTTACACTCCACCTATTTGTTTACTCTTTCAGCGATTAAGTATTAAAGTAAAAATGTGTCTTGGGGGAACCAGTTGGCAACGGCCTCTCCATAAGAGCCCGTGCATAACCGTAAATCTTTGCGATTTAATTTCTCCAAAACTATGAAGCTAGGCCCTCTGAAATTTAGACATTTTATGTAGTGATGAAATAAATGTGATATAATTTTTAGAAGAATTTCTGAAGAAAACGAAATATCACGATAACCCCTTTAATGACTGAGTGTGGCTTTGATATCCGTGTCAATCGTAGAGTACTTAAACATCAAAGTTTTCCACGCACATCTTTAGTTGAGGCCCGTGACGTATACGTAAGAACACCAAGGGTCGATAGTTGAAAAATCGAGTTTGTGTGAGGGGGAAAAATATAGGTCAGGGGGAAAGATATGGTGCCTTGTAACATTCAATTTCGTTTTGGAATTCGAGTAGCAACGCAGTACACGATATGGGCAAGTGAGCACGGAATCAGGCATATATATATATACACAAACCGACACGGTGGCGCAGCGGTAGAGTTGCAGTTTCGTCGATCACCGAAGTCAAGCAGTGTAGGGGCAGGGTGGGACTTGGTTTGGTTCAAGTCTCG
>JAPYYV010004064.1:0-39574 GCA_030522625.1 Copidosoma aretas
ACCAAGCTAGCCCCCCGTTACACCGTGCCATCTACCGTCATGTATTAGCCTAGCTAGGACCAGCTTAGGCTAGCTAGGCTGCCTAGCTAGGACCAAGCTCCAGCCAAGTTAGAGTTCCCGATCGGGAAGATACAATCAAAGCAGAGGTACGAGAGAGATGGATAGCCTACATACTACTTTCAGCTCAGTCTTTTCGAGCTTTAAAGTTCTAACATTGGATGCTTGGTCTATACTTTATATGTCTATGGGGGCTCCACCCCCTGCAAACTTTGCGTGTTGACCTCCAACATTTAATTAAACATGCCTATTTGTATAATTTAAAAGAAAATGACATTAATTCACTATCTGATAATGTATAGTATTATTTGTTATTAATTAAAATTGTCTATTCATTTTTAAATCTTTTCTTCAAATCGCCACGCATTGACCAGTCTCGACCAATCACACAGTAAATAAAAAGGCTTCCGTCACGTAAATGGCAATTCTTTATCATGAATAAGATTCTAACATGGTAGAAAAAGTCTGTAAAAATAATCTATAAGGGGTAAAAAGTGAAATCAAAGGTGTAAAATCAGTAGAAAAGGTCAATGCGGCAGCTCATATTCATCAAAATCTATTTAAAGCGAGAAGAATCTCACCTGAAAATATCCAGATGTTTTCCACGTAACATCCAAGTGGAATTCATCCTGATATATCGTGGATTTTGCACTGATTTTATACGGATTTTAGCCTGATCATTGGTCTGAAATCCGTCTCAAATCGCCACGGGGATTTTTATGGATTTTAAATGAATTCTAATTAGATTTTAATCTTATTTAACATCGATATTTGACTTGAACTTGAAAAAGTTCATATTATGTAATCATTAAGAATAGCTTGATATGTAGAACTATTAGTCGTAATCAGTCATATCATTCGTATGGTAAAACAAAAACATACGGCTTCAAGTATTTCATCCCAAACTTTTGAATTGTTGAAAAAAACTTTATAAAAGTAAAATTACAAAAATTACTGAATAACATTTGAAACCGTATGTTTCGTGCTGCCATACGGATGGTATGACAATTGGTAGCTGACAATTCTGTATATTTAGCTATTTTTAATGAATCAATAATAATTAAATTTTTCAAGTTAGTTAAGTCAAATATAGACGTTGAATCAGATAAACATCTAATTAGAATTCATTTAAAGTCCATGAAGAATCCACGTGGCGATTAGAGACGGATTTGAGACTGATGATTAGACAAAAATCCGTGTAAAATCAGTGCAAAATTCACGAAAAATCTAGATGGATTCTACTTGCAGATGACGTGGAAAACATTCGGATATTTTCAGGTGAGATGTATGAATTCATCTAAAAAACCATGGAATATGATACTATCTCGTCGCACAGTTTCGTAAGATTTTATCTCGTCGTCCATTTCTATAAGATTATATTCCACCAGGAAATTAAATATAATATTATCTCGTCTAATCTCGTCGTGGACTTCACTAAACTGATATTACTGCAAGCGATTTTGCTTACATGATTTTATTTCCGAGCACAATGTAAAGCTAATGATGATGATATCGAATCGATGGTCAAAAACGCGAAGAATAACGTTGTTTGAGGAAATATAAATAAATAGTTATATAGATGAGATAAGATCGTATTGAATTGCCTGATGGAATAGAATCTTATTGAATCGGACGAAAAGATATAATTATATTGAATTGGGCTACAAGATAGAATCATTTTAAATTGAATGACGAGATAGAATCATGCAATTTTCTCGCTTAACATAGACTTTTATGAATCGGAGCCGTCGATATATGCATGAGATAGCACACCGAACAAATCGTTTTAGTGCTAGGCCACAAGTTTTTGAACTGTAAGACTCCAAGTTTCTATGTCAGTGATATAGTTAAAAAAATGCAGAATAATACTACAATATTTCAACTTATATACCTCCACAAAGAACTGAAGCAATACAATACAAAGTTGCGAGTGCTTTACAGGATGTTTTGGTGTCCAGAATATCGACTCATGCACTGTAGCTCTTCGAATCTTGTATCGTAGCTCTTAAGTTATCTACGGAGCTACTATAGTCCAATAATTGTAGCATAGTATTTAAAATATTCTACTTTTTTAGTTCAATGTCATTTGAGTCGATTACTAAAGAAAAGTATTCAAGTCCTTCACTTTTTCGGCTCCAGCTTTATAGTTACACTTAAGTTAAAGTTTTTGTGGGTCACAGCGCGGTTCAAGTTAATGTATAATTCAGGAGCTCTTATTGTAATGACTGTTTAGTTCCAAAACTTTCATATGTAGGGTTCCCGAGGTTTTTCGAGGTTGGGATTTAAAGCTATACATTTAGAAATACGGAACAGTAGCATCTCTTACACGAATCATCAATGGTAGAGTTTATTTTGATGCATTGGATATTTGTCTTCCATCCTATATATATTTCTGATTTACCATCATCCATCCCACTTTTTATCCCGTACCGAAAGGTTATTCGGATCTGAAATAAGTAAGAATTCTTTCGGAGAGGTATTAGCTAATATAAAAAATAGTTTTTAAAAAAATTTACAAGTGTTTAGGATACCATGTTTTGTGTGTGTGTGGTCTTTTCTATTATTTTATATTCATCACACGTATTCCTATGAAGTATTGAAATGATTGAAAATGACAAACTTGTATTAAATCGAACCTATGTAATTTATGCATGATAAACTTTGTATTGGAAATTTAGTTTTTAAAAAAAACATGCGAATGATTCTTACACAACTAGCTATGAAAATCACTTAACAATCAACTGAATAACACTTAATAGTTATTCAGTGGTTTTCTGACACTATGAAATACAGGAATCGTCCTCTCTTTCTAATCCAACAAATAACATACTATCATCATGCCTATTCTCATGTCAGTATCCATCCAAGGTCAAAACAAAATAAAAAACACGAGATAAGCACTCATAGTGACAAAGGGTCGAACGCACTCAATAATTGGATATCCAGAGAAAAAGGCGACCATGTGTGCGGGTTGGCTGTGTGTTACAGATGCGGATTTCTGCTGCGGGATGCGCCAGCCCGGGGACGAGCTCGAGCAGCCGACAGACGCCAACAGCTCCTCGCTGCTCGGTGAGCTATCGTTAAGTGCTGGCCACCACAACTACCAGAACAAACATAACTACATGACGCACCAACACCTACGCAATCACGTTCGCGGTCCGTTTTTTTCTTCTTTCTCGGACCAATATACTCATTTGATTATGTATCTCTCTTTACCACCTTTTTCTAATTATTGTTATATTTCATGTTATATATTTCTTCTCATTTTCGTTACTATTACGGTTATTGTTCCTTCACATATGTTTTAATTATTCAACATTGTTTATTGGTATTTGTATACGCACATATATGTTCGTTGGCTTTATAACTCGTAAATGGATATGAATAATTATTATGTACCTTCTTGGCTTTACTCTTCATCTTACACTTATGAACTTTTTTTGTTCTCTGTCTGATAATAAATCCATCAGTCTCTGCAACTGTCCATTTTTGTCTTTTAGCTATTTATGTTTTATTTTACTTCATTTGTTGTCACTGTGTTGACGTGTTTTATTAGTGATATAGTATAAAACTAGTTTGTTTTGATATTCAACATGTTAGGTAGTCATTTCATTATTAAGGTATTATTTCTAAATAACTAAATTTTAAATAAACATTAGATAATACATATAGGATTAATTGCAATTTTATTACATGAAACAGAATAAAACTGAATGGGCTTCAGTAAACCAACTGTGAAAAGAAGGACGTTAAATGCATGAAATAATTTTGATGATCAATCTCTTATTACATTTATAAAACTTGCAATTTTCCAACTATTGTGGCAAAATTGGATTTTTCCCCTAGAGTTGCTGCAACCACAAGCACAGAAAAAACATTCCGTGCATGATTGGCAATGCCTAAAAGAAGATTACATCAACTAGCAACAAAAACCTATTGGCATAAAAGACATTAAGAAAAAATTGATGTCTACAACCAAAATTAGTGGTAAAAATTATTTCAATAAGAAAAAAAAAACAAATTGAGCACTGGCTCATCTTTACAAGCTCAGTTGTTCCATCGCGCATTGACAATAACCACTAAATTATCCGGATTTCTCAAAAACTTCTAACTCCTATTCGAATTGATGTTATTGACTTCTGTTCGGAAAGATACGCGTTCTTAGTAGTCGTTCTTTACTATTTAAATTCAAATCTAAATAACCGTGCAGATTTTTCACTGATGCTGCATGCGAAAAGGTAAACATTGTATACACCAGGCCACATAGTCTCTGCACTGATAAAATTCTTGTTGGAATAATATAGTTACGTTAATTCATTCAACAAATCTGCATACAAAATTAAAACTCTTCTACTTTTTAGGAAGCTTCGATATGAGACACAAATAAAAAATTACCAATAAGGTCTATTTTTGTCCAACAAAGAGTGAATTTCAAAAATCTACGTGTTATAAAGCATAGAACCTAGAATATAACATTCAACTTGCTTCAAATGCAAGTAGTACATAATTTAATACTTGTCATGAAATCGATCAAACGTATCTAAAGAAAGTAGATGTAAAGTGAATTTTTACCTCAAAAAGGTTTTTTTACGGTGTAAGATTACAAGATATGACTTTAGCCATCGGAAATTCAAGCCCTATACTACATTTTAAAAATATTTTCGAGAAATTAAAATAATATTTTCTGAAAATGTTAGTCCAATCAACTGAAACCCACCATAAAATCAATATAAATAGAGAACATTAAATAACAAACTATACTTTACGAACTAATATAGTGCATGCACTTAAAAAACGGCTTCGTGCATGCGCTTTTGGCGATTCAGAAGCCTATATGTGTTTTTTAGGCCGCAAATATCCTCTGAAAAAGCCCTATAAGTATCATTTTCAGCAATCAAGCTATACAAGTATATGTTTATCTACCCAGTCTGGAGCACTCTAGGTTTGAAATGTATACTTAACGAAATGTATCTTCGTAAAGTAATGACTTTCAATGTTAAACAATGTCAGAATATAAGAAATAAAGAAAAATTTAAATAAAAATATTGTAAAATGGTAATATGAGGCTTTACTGGGGTTAAAATAATACAAAACTACCCCTACAATTGAAATCTGTGTATGAATTGTGTAAAATATATCACATTTCTCCTGTTTGGTACAATATTGTTTTCGAGGTCGCTGATTACAAATTCGCTGACGGATATGGAAAATTTAAAATGGCGGATACAGGATGATTACTAAATTTTTTTTTTTTAATCTTGATTTTTCTTGTAATTACGTAAAGGAGGACTTCTACGACTGCTTTTAACACATGTAATGTCAGATTTTGAAAATTTTTAATGGCTTACACAAAATCACAACTTAAAAAATCTAAGAATCAATTTATTTAGTATATGATTTTGTACAAGGTTCTTCTTAGATTGATGAAAATTCAAATTAATAAAATTTTGGAGGGCAAAAAACATATGTATGTCGGACAATTTGAGAATAATTTAAATTCTTGATATTACGATGTGCGGGTTTTTGTCGGGGTTTCAGATTACAAATTATCTGTGCGATCAAAATAATGCTCAACGATAGATACAATGTTGCCAAATAGAAAAACAAAATCATCTATATTAATCAAGCATACGCTATTTTGTTACGAATATTTTAACATTCTATTGTAGTTTAATACATGAAATATAATAACCATTTACGTTGGATAACTATGAGTTAATGCCGGGTTCTGTTATATAATTGATAAAAAACCGGTTTTATTTTTATTTAACCCGTCGACAAAATAATGTTGTTTGAGCATCTAAGAAAAATTTTCATTTGTGTAATCGACAATACTTTAGCATTTTGTTGTTTACTAATGACGAATATAATTAAAATGATTATTGATCACAATAGGTTTATGTATAATTTTAATAGAATTTGAGTTAATACTTTTATATTTTATAGTAACTTTTTCAGGGTTATAGACATTCTTAGCGCATGGTAATCAAGAGCCCTTTAATATAAGTAACAATTGTAATTTAAAAAAAAATATACCAATATATTTATACATATAAGTATTCATCATATAAGACTTTTTTTGCGATTCACAAAACAGTTATTAGCAATTATTTTTACTACGTATATTTACTTTTCATTGAATTTAACCAATTATGTCTTCATTTCTAAAAATACTGCTATATCATGATCAGCATCACTACTATAATAATTATCATCACTATCTTCTTTGTTATGTATGTTACTATATTTCACTTTGCCTTCACTGCTACCATTGTCATTTACCAAAAAAGAAGAATATTAGAGGACCACATATGTGTTCTTCAAATAACGATTTATAAAATGTAAAGTTATTAATAAATGAAAAAAACAAGCAAAAAACCTAGGTTATAAGTCATATCTACATACGTATACAACGCATTGAAAACCATGCCAGTACTATAGTAACTAGAACTATAGGTTTTTGCAATCAATTAAGTCAATTAAGGGGATCGTCTCTCAAGAACTAGGCAAAAATTTAGGTTAATCGTAAGAAAAGTCTTTTTGCTCGACTACTACCTTAGGGCACTGACATATATCAGTTGAAAAATTTTTTATTCAGCAATTAAAAATGTATGTTAAAATACAACAAGTACATGACTATTTCGCTTTAAATAAATCATTTATAAGAATAAGTAAAAAAAATAATCGGTTTGCTCCAAATGAGTAATATTCTCAAAAGAGATGTAACTTCTCTCAAAATGAATCAAATTTTTTGTAATAAGAATTCATGGATTTGCTGGATTGTAGATATTTGATTTAATCAAATAAATATTTATATGATTTAACAAATAATATTCAGTGAGATTACTTCGTCTATTTCAGCGAAACGTATTGTACACAAATAAACGATCTATTTGAATCCAAATAATTATGTTTTTTTTTTTTAGAACAAAAAAATCATTTACATGAATACGTTCAAAGAAATGATGGATGTATTTACCTTAAGTGATATTCTTAAAAGGAAAATAATATTTATTTGAGGCAAATTAGTATGTAGTGTACCGAGGATCATAGATTCACGGAATAAATTACATCTGTTAAAATGTAATAATTGTGTGTGTGATCTCAGTCATTTCGGTCAAACACATTGTATATAAATAAACGATTTATTTGAATCCAACGAATTTTAACAGACACTTAGCAGCTCTATGTTGGAAAAAACCACTTGGCAAGTGTATTTAGCACTATTTATTTAATTTTCAATATTCATTTCATCCTGAGTAATATAGCATTACTATTCATCTATGTTAATGAATCATTTTCAGAAAAAATCTTTTATAGGTTAAAATTCTATTTGCACAAAGGAAAATATCAATTTTCATAAGATGATTTTTAGTTCATTCATATTAATATTTTTTAAAAATTTTTCTACTTAAAAAATCATTATTGTCTGTTATACTAACCTAAAAGGTTGAGAAATAATCCAACAAGTATTTTAGCAGCAGGAGATACCTTTAATGTTGAATACACAGTAACAAACAATGTTTACAATTAATATGAGCTTATTATAATATAAATTCTAATACCGTACCTGAATCAACACGATTGTCGGTATTTTATTATGATTATTTACAACTTAATACGTTCAACAACTACACAGTGAGACGATCAACGAGCGACCGACTCGTCGACTGTGCGCTGTGTTTCCAATAAATGTTTTCTCAGTCACTGTTAACCACGTACAGACCAATAGTGATGTACGTGTCTAGGTGACTAAGTTTGATGGCGTCAAACTTACATCCTCCCCTCTCATGACAAAGGAGTAGGAGAAGAGTGATAGGGAATCAGTTTATTAGCATGAAAAAAATTTGATTTAACATTTTCAAATCCACTATCTATTGTACATATTAAGTTTGATACTTTTTCTTTCATCTTGTACAGGCCTGTTCTTATCGGGTCTAATTTGTTTCTGTTTAACTTATTTCCACTTTGTATATACAATAAATCTCCTACATTGTATTCAATGTTTACCTTATTCTTATCGTAATAGATTTTATTCTGAGTATGGACTTTTTTTGAATTTTGATATGCTATTAATCTATTTTCCAATCATTTTTCTTCGTTCTTAGGAATGAGATCAATCGGTAAAATTTATTTTTCTCTTCCTGTTGGTAAATAATTTGGCGTAAAACCTGTTGAACTGTGAATCGTGTTGTTGTATTTATCTACACATTCCTCTGCTAAGGTTGACCACGGACGATCTTTGTTTTTAAACATCATACATCTTATCCTATTGACCAGCGTCTGATTGGTTCTTTCATTTAGTCCATTAGAGAGAGCGCAATCCACTGCAGTAAAAACTAAGTTTATTTTTATGAATTTTAAATATTGTTTAAATTCTTTTTAATCAATTCCCCCGTATTGATCTGTAAATCGTGTTTGTATTTCCTCCTTATTTTTCGTTTGTTGTACTATTTTTATAAAATCTTTAGCAATCTGCGTTTTTGATGTCGGAATAAAAACGTATCTTGTAAATTAATCAATCAGTAGGTGTAGATACCTTTTTGGACTTTTATTACCTGCAAAACCTCCTATTGTGTCTAGTGACATTATTTCGAATATTTCAGAGGCCGGGCTCAGTTGTAATAATAGATCTTTGAAGTTACCTATTCTAGTCTTATTTTAAATACAAGTTTTACAGGAACGACATATTATTTTTATGTATTTATGTATATTTTTGAAACATAATTTACGAGTAATTGTTAAAGTTAACTGTTTTGTTCCTACGTGTCCATGTTTATTATGTATATTTTTGAATAATTCGGTTCCAAATTCTTCAGTTAGCTAAATTTTTCTCCTATCATTCAGCACTTTATAAATTATGCTTTTTTTTATTTCATACTTATTGTCTAGTATCAATTGGTTTTGATCATTAACTATTTAATCTAATGTCAGAAAATTTACTATTTTTTTTCTTGATGTTTCATGTTCTTCGGTGTTTTCTTCTAATACTAGATTACGTGATGAATAATCTGCCTTTAAATTATTATTACCTAGGTTATATTTTATATCAAAATTAAATTGAGTCGTGTAGTTTAAAATTTGTCTCAAATCTGGGTCATTACAATTATTTATATTGAAATTTTCTAATGGCTTGTGATCTGTAAGGACAGTAAATTTTAGTCCTATTAAATAATATTGCCAATACAGAAGAGATTCTTTAATAGCAAGTCACTCAATATAAATTGCTCTTTTTGCCTTTTGTGACTCCGTTAATTTGCATGAAAAGTAAAATACTGGTTTTTGCGTTTTATCTTTTTGGAGTTGTTGTAAAATGGCCCCAACTCCCTGCAGATGGGAATCAGTGTAAATGTTAATTGGGATAGTTGGATCAAAGATTGCCAAAATTGGTTCTAAACACCGATACATTTTTATTTTTTCAAAATTTTCTTGGTGAATTTTCAACCATCGAAACTTTTTGTTTTTTCTCAATAAGTTATAAAATGGTTCCAATAATATAGTTGATCTAGGAATAAACTTCAAATAAAAATTTATTTTACCTTAAAATAGCCTTATGTATCTCCTTCTTTTGGGTGTTGGAAAATTCTTTATTGCGATTACATTATCATTTAAGGGTTTTACATGATTATTTCCTATTTCGTGGCCTAAATATGTTATTTTTCTTTGTATAAACACTCATTTTGCTGGATGTAATTTGAATCCTGATTCATGTAAAGCCTTTAACGTCAATTTAATGTGTTTAGTATGGTTACTGTATGTTTTTGAATAAATTAGAATGTCATCTATGTAATTTACTGCAAAAAAGTCGAAATTTTTTTTCCTTATTATACTGGATAAAATTCGTTAAAAATTGCTGCTGCAGATTCTAAACCTAATGGTAAACAACACCCTTGCCAATGCCCATGATGAGATACAAACGCAGTTTTATATTTGTCCTTGTTTCGTAACGGAATCAACCACAACGCCGAATTCAAGTCTAACTTTGTGAAGTATTCACAATTCCTCGTTCGTAACGTTAAGTCATCGATTCTTGGAAAAAATTGTTTTTCTGGGACTATTTTATTCAGCTCTTTATAATCGATGAATCATCGAGATCTTTTTCCTTCTCCCTTTTTATATACTAATGTAACTGGCGCGGCATATGGGCTACATGATTCCTTTATTAACCCCACCTTTAATACCTTTTTAATTTGGCTTTCTCTTTCTACTTAATCTTGAATTGAACATTTATATGGTTTTTTTTGCTATGTATTTAATCTCTGTTAGTTTAATAGTTGCTTCATAATTCTTTACGGTACCAACCTCAAATTTTCCTTCTGCGAAGGCATATTTGTGTTTGATAATTATTTCTTTTAAATTATTATCCTCGGAATGATGGTGCTTATTATTCTATTATTAACTTTATAATTTGCATTTACTTATTTTTCGTCTACAATATTTTTTTTCCATATTTTTAAATTTTTATTTTGAGAAAGTTTGAATTTTTGTATACAGTCTAAGCCTAGCAATGCATCTTCTTTAGATTAATTACTCTTTATTACAAGAAATGTAAATTGTTTTCGTATGGTAAATATCTTTACTAGTAATGTAACCTGACCTACAGCTTTTGAAATTCCTTAAATCGTCTCTATATTTTTATCCCCGCTTATATTTTCATTTAGATTTCGTTTTTTCCAAAAATAATAATTAATCAGAGACATATTTGCTCCCGAAACGTAAAGACCAATGGCCATTTCGTCATGCAGCAAAATTTTTAATTTGATAAGTGGGGAGACTATTCGTTTTTTGCTTCCTACAAGCATCCGATTGCATCTGGAATTTCTATGTTGTTAGCTACTCTAATTTCGTCATTTTTATTTGATTTCTGATAAGCTATTCTCGTGCGGCACATTTGCTCTAGGTGAAATCTGTTTGAGAAGCCTACACTTTTGCAGTGTGAACACGGACTGTGTTTATTTTGTGTTTATTAGCATGCCTTTCAATAGAGCTATTATTATACTTGGCTGTCAACGGTTCTATTTGTCTAAGTGTCGATATCAGATCATCTATGTTTGCTAAGCTTTTTTTATCCAACCAATACCAGACAAAATTTGGTAGCGCGATCACTATTAAGTTTATTTGAGAATTATTAATTAGATTGGGGTCCACGTCTATGAGCAAATTTCTCTTTTTAAAAGCGAAATCCAAGAACAATCCATTTAAATATTTCAATGTATGAGCATATGAAATTTCAGACCAAGATTTTTGACCGAAAGTGTCTACAAATGAATCATTTCAGAATTCCCAAGCGTGAGACAATGAACTTGTTTTTGAAAAAATTGAAAACCATTCCAACGCTGGGCCTTCCAAAAATAATCTTAAAATTTCTGCATATCTGTTTTCTGCAACCTTGAACCTTTTACACTCCCTTACGAACATTTTTAACCAAGCCTTAGCATTAAAATTCTTTCAATTTTTCTAGTATCATGTTTTTTGAGATAGAATGGATTGGTTTTTCATGGGTCGGAATTTCAGTGGGATTTCGTAATGCAGCGAGAGAGTCAGTCTGAATCGCCTTAAGATAACATTTATCAAAAATAACATTACCTTTTTCATCCAGATAAATTTCCATCAGTTGACCTTCCTTAAATTTTATAGCCACATTTCTAAATTTATTGCGTGTCTTTAGACTCTTTACGACTCCCTTTGTTACTGCGTTTTTGAAAAGCTGTGAGTGTTCTCTCTTTGTTTGTTTATTTTGAAGAGATTCAAAAATTTCTAGTTGTCTTACCAACTGGATCGTTTTCACTTTCACCGCACTAGTTTTGGAACCTGCAGCTTCGGATGCAAGGTGAAATAATGCCTTCACATAATCCATATTGTATTGATTTATGAGCCTCGGAATCATAGGCTTAGTAAATAGAAGGTCAAGGTGGAGAAATAATCCAACAAGTGTTGTAGCAGCAAGAAGTAACTGTAATTTTAAATACACAATAACAAGCAACGATTACAATTAATGTAAGCTTTTTATAATATAAATCCTAATACCGTAACTAAATCAACACAATTGTCGGTATTTCATCATGATTATTTAGAACTTAATATGTTCAACAACTACACAGTGAGACGATCAACGAGTGACTGACTCGTTGACTGTGTGCCGTGTTTCCAATGAATGTTTTCTCTGTCACAGTTAACCGTGTACATAATAGTAGTGATATACGTGTCTAGGTGACTAAGATTGATGGCGTCAAACTTATATATATATTTGTTACACACTAGACGATTATTTCAAAAAAAAAATTACTTTTCGTGTACTAGAATAAATCTGTTAATATTTAATTTATTGAATTCAATGTCGTACTTTATTTGAAGCTATTGCATCATTTTCTTCCTCTAGAGTATAACAGATTTGATCCCAGTCAACGCTCGATTTCTTCATCATTTTTTTAGCAATTATGCAATATATATAATAATTTTCTATACCTTAAAACATAATTTTTTTTTTTTTTTTTTTTATTTATTTATTAAGTTTACTTATTTTCAGAAGAAAATGAACAAAATATGTATTTATGTATACCAATAGTTATAAATGTTTAATGACGATGTTTTTAATGATCGAATATAATTTCCTCCTCAATAAAATAAGAAAATATATAAATATATTCGTATTCTAATATGATTATTGAATAAGATTTTAACTGAAGAAAATAATAGTTTCTCATCAATATTAAGTAATTACAGAATATTTCTCTATGTGATCACCAATAAATATTTATTCTACAGTATTTTTTTGGTATCAGGTCAAATAAATATTATTTAAACTTAAATTAAAAAATATATGCTACACAGTAATAAATATGTACCATTTGTTATTTGTAGCATTTTTGGATATCAATATTTATTTATTTGGAACAGGAAGAGATTTATTTTAAATAAGTAAATGTATCTATATGCTTCTATAGAATGTCTTTGTCATTTTGTTAAAAATGTATGCAAAATTTTTAAATTTTTTAACAAATAATAACTCTTTCTCGATAAAAAAAAATGGATTTATCTTTGGTGGACTTAGTTTGAACATAATGAAATTGTTTTATTAAAAAAAAAATTTATTAAAGGATAATAAGTCTTTACTAGTTGTAAAAACAGGCGTATTAAATTTTAATATACATTTATTTGACAATATTAAAGTTTTATTTGGTCCGAACAAATATATTTATTTAATTTAAATGAAACATGTATTCAAATGTATTCTTAGAAATAAAATATTTGATTCGAAAAAAATTCATGTGTGCGAACCACATTTTTTTGTTAGTGTAGGTTGCATTAAAATAAAGCTAATTTTTATCAATAATATAACACAACTCAGCATAAACTCATAATTCTCCAATGGTCATTATATTTCATGTATCAAACTACAAAAGAGCAGAAAATATTCATAACAGCATAGTGTATAATAGATTATTTTTAAAAATATAAGAGTAGATTCGTATTCAAGAGACCGAAAAAATAATATTTCAGATATTTTTAATACACATTTTTTTTTTTTCTTTTAAGCAACATTGTGTTCACCATTGAGCATTGTATAGATGGGACAAATCATTTGTTATCTGAAACTCCGACAACAACCTATGTATCGTAATATAAAAATCGTCAAATAAATCGTGAAATAAATTGATTCTTAGATTTTTTAAGTTTTCATTTTGTGTAATACTTTTTAAATTTTCTAAATCTGGCACATATACTGAAAGCAGTCGCTGAAACCGTCCCTCACGTAATTACAAAAAAAATCAGGATTAGAAAAAAACTTTGGTAATAATTTTGCATCCGCCAAACTAAAGTTTCAATATCTGTCAGCGGATTTGTAATCAGTGACCTCGAAAACAATAATGTACCAAATAAGAAAAATGTCATGTATTCTACCCAATGCATGCACAAATATTAATTTAAGGGGTAGTTTTGTGTTATTTCAACCCCTGTTAAGCCTCATATTACCCATTTAAAAAATTTGTAATTTAATTTTTCTTTATTTTTTAGATTCTGACATCGTTTAGCATTAAAAGTTATTACTTTAAGAAGATACACTTCGTAAAGTATATATTTTCGCCGTTTTTCCCGCCTTAGGGATCTTTTTAACCCCTCTAAATACATTTTTTCAGGCTGAACCACTTTTTCTCTGTTCTGTAGGGCCTTACCTACAACTTCCAAAAAAAATTACTTTAATCGGTTAACTACAGGCAGTGCAATTCTCTTTATGAAAAAAGTCCGTCTCGCTGCACTATGCGCGTGCCCCCAGAGCCATATACATCGGGAAACATATCCATTGACTTACACACCTATATATATGGCTCCAAAAGAGTCTGAAGCGCTTTGGAGTGGATAAATAAGCACATTCAATAAGTGGAGCAAGCGAACGTCACTTGAGAGAGTTTAAATGCCCGTTGGCGTTTTAAATCAACCTGTTACGCGAGATTACACGTTGTGCAAGGAAAAACATAGCACTCCTCGTATACTCCAACTTTGATATTTTATTGTAACATTACGTTAAAACAGCTCTCCCTCCATCTCTCTCTGTATCTTTCCGGCACCAGCCATTTTTAAGATTATTATAAAAAAAATTACAGTTTCAAGTAAATATTAAAAACCCGTAAAGTTAACGTTATCAGTAGACCAACATACTATTTGATTATTGCCTTTACAAGAACTTGGTTTGATACTTCTATTACTGATTTGAAATCAGATATCGTACTCCTTGAATAGTTTTCCCTATTTAGGGGTAGAAGACCGTATTATCGAGCCTTGTCCCTATTATCGAGGTTCTAAGTAAATATGACATAAATTATAAATAGAGTACAATATACAAGTGAATACCTTTTTTTTACAGAATGCATTGTTCTATCAATACAGTTTATGAAGAAAAAGTAGTTACATGTTATGCAATCGTTATTAATACAATTATTACTCAGAACCTAGATAATAGGGACAGGGCTCGATAATACGGTCTTTTACTCTGTAAGATTCATGAGTTTTCGTTATCACCCATACATTTATAATATCTTGTATTAGTGTACCCACTACTATTACCTTTATATGCGTTATTCTTTAAGTTTGCTACTGGGCAGCGTCTTTCAGAACATTCCTTTCAGTTTTGTTTTGTAAAAGAGAGTACACTCGTTGATAGATCGATATATTATTATATCCAACAATCAATCGAACAAAATACTAAGGCTGTTAAAAAAAAAATAGTTAGTAAGTACCAAAGCTATATTATCAATAAAGTCATCCCATAAGATAAAAAAAAATACGAATGAAGGTAAGAATTAAAGAAAAAAAAAGAAAAGATCGCTAGGGCACACATAGTTGACAACGGTCTCTCGGGCGTTACTTCGCAAGCACTTTCGAGTCCAAGGACCGCCCTAGAGAGATGCATATTTGTGACAAAAACTACTATTTTTCATACTTTTTGACGGTATGCCGAATACTTTGTAAAAGAAAAAGTTTTCCTATTTTGTCTTTAAGTTATAAGAGCATTCCAAAGTGCAAAATACCAGTTCCGAGAATGTCGGTTCCAAGACCGCCAAAGTAACAGTATATTACGCACCAAGGAAGGAAAAGTAAAGGAAGAAAAGTAAGATTGGGAAGGTCATCTGTTCGCGGCATGTTTAGCTTCTTTGAAAAAATATTGGACGATTAGGAACCACTTAAATTATCATGGGTACAAAACCGTCACAAGTTTGAAAAAGAAAAAAAATCGTTCACATTGACCTCTTTTCCCTTACATAATATGTTTTAGCCAATGACTTTTTTTTATCTTAATTGAGTATAATTTTTTTATAAGTAAGGATAACACAGTAGATTTTATTTAATATTAGTACTCTTTTTGTCTGTACTTATTATAGTGCTTTGGTTCGCATAGCGCTCTTCATCAACTCTTGATAAATATTACCAGGATCAGGCTAAGAGATTTCGCCAATTTGTGACACGCGCGACTTAACTGTAGCACAATGCACCTGATACCATAATTGATGAGTGATAGGAAGCCACGAGCTCCTCAGAATTGAACCTTACTTATCCCCTACAGAAATCCAGTAGTAGACATTTCTATAACAGGTTTTACATTCCCTCTTTTGCATATAACCCTACTTCTTCTTTTCTCTTTCCAAAATTAAATACTGAAATGTTAAATATACATATTGTTACTAATAATTAAACAGGGTTTATTAGCATCTAATAACATGTAAAGCATATTAATTGTATAAAATTATTTTATTTTACGATTTACTGTTAGCTGCCAGATAAATGTCGCATCCCGTACCTGCCAAGCTCCTCTGTTTTGTTAATTTACCAGCCAAGGTATTAGCTAAGTTTGGGCACGGGGAGGTAAGTGGTCGGCGTTATGTAACATATCGTAATGCTCGGAAGGAGTGCAAGTGAGGCGCATATGACAAGATTTATAAAGTAAATTTTCCTTTTAAGCAATCTACTCACTTGCATGCAAGTAAATTTTTTTTTTGCGAAAAAAGTGCGAAATACCAGTTCCGACAATGTCAGTTCCAAGACCGCCAAAGTGACCGTATATTACGCACCAAGGAAGGAAAAGTAAAGAATTTTCTAGATCACACGAATATCGCTACCCGAGCCAAAGCCGAAACTTCTTATGTAGTGCGTGTATGACTTTTAGGCAACGAATCTAATCAAACATTTTTTCCATCACTGTTGTGCTTGCATATGAGACACACATGTCTCGGCAATCGATCTGATGGGCCTTTTTTTCACAAGATACATCGATTAATATCGGTTTCACATTTAACGATGGTAGCGAGGTAGCGAACTATTTAAGATAGCCTGAACTTTGTTTGAATGGAAACAATAATAAAAAAAAGGTTTTGTTCTATTTAGGGCGACCGTACAAAAAATACAACGGTTTAAAGAAAAATAACAAATTTTTAACCTCTGTAACTTTTGATCGGTGGCAGTTAATTAAAGCAATCTTTTTTAGCGCCTTATAGAGGAAGCTTTGTGAAGGACGAAAAATCACATGTCGGGATAATATGTTTTAAATGTGATTATGAACCTTTGAAATCAAAATTCATGACCCTGGCAGGGATTTATATATATATATATATATGTATGTGTGTGTGTGTGTGTGTGTGTGTGTGTGTGTGTGTGTGTGTGTGTGTGTGTGTGTGTGTGTGTGTGTGTGTGTGTGTTCTCACGTGTAAGGCTTACTTTTTTTTGCGTACCTATTATAGCTGAAAAAATAAAATTTTGGTTTCATTGATTGATTTGTTTTCAATTTTAATTTTATCGATTTCGTACAATACTTTTTTTCGAATAAATTGATTTTTTTGCTTTTTAACTTTGTTTTAGAAATTCCATGTAAGAAAATCCTAAAGATCATGAAAGTTTCTAAAAAGAAATTTTTTCAGATCAAAGAAAAAGAAAATTTATGAGGTTGTGAGGGTGTATAAGAGAGTATGAATATAATCAGTTATATCTTAGGACTTTCTTGACCGATTTAGATTCTATATAGCTCTTTTTTTTCTTCTTGGGTACCTATTCCTGCATGAATAGAAATTTCCAATTAAATTGATTCGATGTTTTTTTTTTATTTTACCGATTCTGGGAAATCAAGTTAAAAAAAAATGGATTTCCTCGCTTTTATGTTGTTTTCGAATATTTTAATGTAGATAATTTTAAAAATCATGAAATTCTCTACAAAAAAGAGTTTTTTGAATAAAAAAATAGTAAAAATGATGAGGGCGTGTGTGAGTGAGCAAGCGAGAATAAGTATAATAAGTTATACCTTAAGATTCCCGTGACCGATTTTGACGCAACAAGGCTTTTTTATGTGCTGGGACACCTATTACTGCTGAAAATAAAAATCATATTTCATGGATTTGATACTTGTTTATTCTGATTTCATCAATTTTGAAAAATCCATTTTTCTCTTTGATCTTAATCTCGTCTCGGGAATCTCGTCCCGTCTCGAGTAAAGTCGAAGCACCCGGGATTTCTCGGTTATTTCGGATCTTCCAGGTTCACCCAAACGCGTGAGAGCCACTTCACTCATGTCTTCGAGCGAGAGCTGGACACCAAATTTTCTCCGTTATTTTCCTTCACCCCCTTCTCACCCTCAATTCCCTTGCCTTCCAGGGGGGCATAGTGCCTTGCACTGGTTAGGCAAGAAGGTTAGTTTTAGTCGGTAGACACCCGGGGAATCTGACACTCTATCCGGTCCTTGGCACCCGAAAAGTTTTTTGCAGATTTCTCCTCCTCACCTCCTTGAAGAAGATAAAAAAAAAAAAAATTCGGCTTTCTTGAGATCAATATCGAGAAACCCGAGATTTCTCTGCCATCTCGGGTTAATTTAGAGACAGCTGAAATATTTTGGTAAAACTTTGCTTTCTCAAAAATAATATTAAAATAGACGACATTTTTCGTCTGAACTGTATGACGACTTAGATACGAGGATCTCTCATATTGAATATTTATATTAGATGAAAACCATTTTTGCTTAATCTATCTTATAATATGCTGACGGCATCTTCAGATCTTTAGCAAAACAGTGTTTGCAATGGCAACAAGCTACACTGAGGAGAGAAAGGAGGTGCTAATGGTCATAATAACTGCACTATGCACTGATTTTAGTAACAACCGCTTATCGATCGACATTAAAAATCAGTCATTTGGGCAGCGTCTTGTTGACAAGGTGCCGTCCGTTAATGTCGATTTCGACGCTACGTCAGTTGAGCAGACCAGCATGGCCATTTAGATCATAGTTTTGCACAGAAGCCGACCATCATTGTTGTTAATGCGAGACATCAATTTTAATGTACTCTTCATTCCCACGCGCACACACAAATCTTATGCACTGCGCATTCATGTATGCATACGTATAATAATAATAGCAAATTTCCATTTGTTTCCATCCGCTTTTATTTTGCGCGAAAGTAAATCAAAATTGTTCTTACGTAAGCCGAGAAATCTCGGCTATTTTGGGTTTAGCCCTCGAGAAACCCAAGATTTCCCGGTTGTCTTGGGCTTAGCCCTCGAAAAACCCGAGATTTCCCGGCTATCCCAGGGCTAAATCTCGATTCAAGATCAGATTTTTTTTTGTTATTCTAGACGAGAAATTCCAAATCAAGATTTTTTACTTCTCGAGACGAGACGAGAAATCTTGCGAGATTTTGTTGTCTCGCACGCCCCTAATTCCGCTACCGAAGCCTCGGTAAGTGCTCTCTCTCACTGCTCTGTTGCGCGTACATTTTCAGTCAAATGCAGATTTCTATTCGTACGATCTTACTAATGCCCTGATGTTGTATATTTTTCGAAACAGATAGAATTTTTTAAAATTCTTGACTTTACCTTCACATGTAGCGCTAATTATTCGATATTTTATTGATCCATGCAGCGTGTTTAATGGTGAGAACAACGATCACCAGAAAAAAATTGTCAATCCAATATCAACAGAACAATATAAAAAAGGACTTCCTCTGTTGATTTTTGATTGATAATTTTTTAATGGAAGTCGTTGTTTTTGTAATAAAACGCGCTGCATGGATCAATGAAATATCAAATAGTGAGCGCTGCATGTGATGGTAACGTCGAGAATTTCAAAAAATTCTACTTGTTTCAAAAAATATACACCATCAGGGCATATATAGCCATAAGATCATACGTATAGACGTCTGCACTTGACTGAAAATGTACGCATAACAGAGCAATGAGAGAGAGCACTTGCCGAGGAATTGGTGGCGGAATTGGTTAACGCACCTTTCCAGATAGAAGGAGGTCTGGGTTCGAGCCCCAGCAAGAGCCAGTCCTATTTTTCATCATTCTGTTGATTTTCAATTGACAATTTTTAACGAAAATCGTTGTTTTTGCAATAAAACGCGTTGCATGGATCGATGAAGTATCAACTATGTTACATTTCTTGTGTGAGAGACGAAACTGACGTCAAGTTTAGTTTCGTTGCCAAAAAAACAAAAAAAAAAACGAAACTATTTGGTTGTAAAATACGTTTTTGTTTAGTTACTAGCACTTCCAGGTTGGAGCCTGCCACGCTCAATGTTTATCGAAGTCCCAGTGCTCCAAGTTGGTGGTGTTTGACTTTTAACTTGTACACAGCACGCTAACAGCGATATTGAACTGCTGTTCTTCCATGTATGAATTAATACTGACCGAAGTTGGTCGTGACAGTGTCCGAATGTTATCATAACGTCAGAGTTCCAAAAATTGGATGTGTAACGGTCCCATGTACAATTCTAGATACAATTCTTTACTTCAATTATAAAAACTTTGTCATTAAATTAACAAATACATATTCACTATAATTTATTAATCCAGTTACAATCTGTAGATGAAATCCAAAGATATGACTGACAATACTTGTATTTATATATGTATGTACAAACTCATACACCTACACACTTCCTTACTCAGTTTTATTCGTTTTCATGCAGAAAACATTTTTTGTGGGAAATGACTTAATCTTTAAAATTATATAACCTTAAATATTCTAGAACAATGTTCAAAAGCAGCTAAAAAAATTTTTGTTTAATAACTTCATATTGTTACACACCCGTACACTTTCTTATCGTTGATTATTTTTCATAATCTTCGAACGTTTTTTCCATAAAAATTTATATAATCTCTTAAATTTTAAATATAAAATATTTTGCCGCTAAGTTCAAAAGCATAAAATCAATTAAAAAAAAAAAAAGAATTTTAAAAATTGATGAAATCGAAATAAACAGGTATTAAATCCATGAAATAGGATTTATATTATGAGCAGTGATAAGTATCCAAGCACATAAAAAAGCTTTGTTGCGTCAAAATCGGTAACGGGAATCTTAAGGTATAACTTATTATATTTATTCTTGTTCACACACTCACACACGCCCTCATCATTTTTACGATTTTTTTATTCAAAAAACTCTTTTTTGTAGGGAATTTCATGATTTTTTAAATCATCCACATGATCATATACGAAAACAACATTAAAAAGCGAGGGAATTTATTTTTTTTTAACTTGATTTTCCAGAGTCGGTAAAATCGAAAAAAAAAAACATCGAATCAATTTAATCGGAAATTTTTATTTCTGCAGAAATAGGTATCCAAGAAGAATTCGTACCCTTTTATACACCCTCACAACCTCATAAATTAATTTTTTCATTCATCTGGAAAGGTTATTTTTTAGAAACATTTATGACCTTTAAGATTTTCTTGCGTTTAATTTCTAAAACAAAGTTAAAAAGCAAAAAAATCAATTTATTCGAAAGAAGTTATAATCCGAAATCAATAAAATTAAAATTAGAAACAAATCAATCAGTGAAACCAAAATTTTGTTTTTCAGCGTTAATAGGTAAGCAAAAAAAAGTAAGCCTTGATTGGTCATAATTGGTTAAAGAAATCATGAGACACAAGTGTTTACACACACGCACACACACACATACACAAACACACACACAAATACACACATTCCTGCCAGGGTCATAAATTTTTATTTTAAAGCTTCATAAACATACTTATAAGATATTATCTTGACATGTGATTTTTCGTCCTTTACAAAGCTTCCTTTATAAGGCGGTAAAAAAATTGGTTTAATTTACTGCCATTGATCAAAAGTTACAGCGGTTGAAAATTCGTCATTTCTCTACAAACCGTTACATTTTTTGTACGTACGGTCTCACTAAACAGAATAAAACTTTTTTTCAATATTGTTTTCATTTAAACTAAGTTTAGGCTATCTTAAAAAGTTTGCTACCTCACTACTATCGTTAAATGTGAGATCGATCTTAATCGATGCATCTTGTGAAAAAACGCCCATCAGACCGATTGCCGAGACATATGTGTCTTATATTCAAGCACAACAGTGATGGAAAAAAAGTTTTATAAGATTCGTTGCTTAAAAGTATTATACGCACTACATAAGAAATTTCGGCTTCACCTTGGGTAGCGATACACGTGTGATATGGAAATTCTTTACTTTTACTTCCTTGGTGCGCAATATACTCTTACTTTGGCGGTCTTGGAACTGACATTGTCGGAACTTGTATTTCGCACTTTGTTCGCAAAAAAAAAGTATAATCTGCATGCAAGTGAGGTGATTGCTTAAAAGGAAAATTTACTTCATGAATCGTGTCATATGCGCCTCACTTGCACTCCTTCCGAGCATTACGATACGTTACATAACGCCGACTACTTACCTCCCCGTGCCCAAACTTAGCTAATACCTTGGCTGGTAAATTAACAAAACAGAGGAGCTCGGCAGGTACGGGATGCGACATTTATCTGGCAGCTAACAGTAAATTATGGAATGAATTATTTCTATACAATAAATATGCTTTACATGTTATTAGATGCTAATAAACCCTGTCAAATTGTTAGTAAAAATATGTATATTTCAAATTTCAGTTTCTAATTTTGGAAAGAGAAAAGAAAAAGTAGGGTTATATGCAAAAGAGGGAATGCAAAACCTGTTATAGAAACGGCTACTACTGGATTGCTGTAGGGGATAGGTAAGGTTGAACTCCAGAGAGCTCTTGGCATCCTATCACTCATTGATCATGGTATCAGGCACATTGTGCTACAGTTAAGTCACACGTGTCACATGTACGAAGAAATCTCCTAACCTGATCCTGGTAATAGTCGATAAAAGGTGATCAAGAGCGCTATGCTAATCGAAGTACTATAATAAGTACAGACAAAAAAATAATGCTAACAATAAATGTAATCTACTGTGTGATCCTTACTTTTAGAAAAAAATAATACTTCATTAAAATTAAAAAAAAATCAGTGCAAAAAAGATCAATGCAAACTTTTTTTTTTCTTTTTTGAACGAGTGGCTGTTTTGAACCCATGACAATTTTCTTGGTTCCTAATCGTCCAATATTTTTACAAAGAAGATAAACATGTTGCGAGCCGATGACCTTTTCAACCGAAAATCCACGTATTTCTGGGATATTTATTGTAATATGGATTTACCATCGATCTACTAGACCAAGTTATTTTTACTAAACCTAATCGAAAACCCAAACCTAACGCCAGAAAATGAAATGATAAAAAGATGTTTGCACCTAGCGTAAAGTCATGATAACAATCGAGAGGGCAATCAAAGCCATTCAATAGGTGGGGCGTTAACGTCGTTCCGGAGAGCTGATGCTGCTTCGCAACCCATCGAACTTAAGCACTTAGTTAGCGCCGTTGATCACCCAAGGGTTCTTTGACTTAGTGGATGACCAACTCGAATTTGGTGACATTGTGCCGCTATTTTACCATAGATGATGCCCCAAATGTCTGCTTCAAGATATCGGGGATGTTCTGCCTCCTAATAACCCTAGGCTATTCGAACGCGTTCTCCTATACCATTTGCTAACCCTCTTTTTAAAATCCTTCAAGTACTTTTGTATTTCCAAAATTCCAACACACCACCATGCATGGACCTTTTGTGCCAATTGTGATGTTCTGTCGATCACGAGTTTGCCCGAATTATAACTCATGAGGGTTTGAAAAATCAAATTTCCTTACGCAAAAATAGTGAGTATATAACCAGTAAACGACGTTTTTAACCTATTGACTAATTTATTTACACTATGTACAGTGAAAATTGGCGAAGGGGTGATCCTCAGATGCTCAGTTTCATATAGCCTTGTCAAATCACATTCTACTGCTTCATTACCAAAAGCCTCTGTTGACCGCCATGAGCCACGCATTTGACCATCTCCTCTACTACCGCCTATTTTCCCACACTTCCAGCAGTAGAGAGCCGCAGGTCAATCTTTTCGCCAATGGCCTGGTTGCTTACAGATAAAGCAATTAAATGATTCTGCGCCCCTTGGCTTGTTACTGCTGTCCATGCTGTATCGAAGACCCTCCATTTTTTATTCGTCGTGCCTAAAAGGGATATTCTCCTGTATTTGTGTTCTCGCTATTTCTAATTAAATATTTTAACTGTAGGTTTGCTAATTAAAAGGGGAAAAAATAATTGAAAACGAAAGATAAAGAAATTCTGACAGTGGTTAATATTTTCAACTTAAGGTCATGATTTAAAAATCATAAAGTAATGATCTAAGAGTAAACGAAACGTGAGAATATCAGAATTAATAACCGTATGTTCGCACCACAGCAGCTTATACAGTTACAAAAATGGCTGCGGCAAGTTGGGCTCGCTTGTATAATTAACAGTAAAAAATAGTTGCTGATTGCTACGACTATCCTCCGTTTACCTATACCGTAGAGATTAATATATATGGTGTACTTGTGCGGTTATACGATCTAAGGCTTACTTTTATATCTGCGGTATTACCTTATGCCTTATTTATAATTTGTGAATTATGGACAGAAAATATAGGGAGATAGAGATAGAAAAAGTATGTACTCTGGAATTCTTTGAAAAATGAAAAATTTATAACGCTATTAATTTGTCGGTAGTTGTTATAGTACCACCTAAATTTCGAAAAAAACATTCTACCAATACATTACACACTGTTACTATTGACAAACGAAATTTAAACGTTTTCCGAAAGATAAATAGGAAAAATGTAAGTGCAAACCGCGAAAACAAAATATGAGCCCGCATGAGGAACAGCACAAGCCACGATGTTAAAATGGCTGCCAGCGTCCTATTAAGCAGTCGGCCCGCTCTTCCCTGTTAAATCCCAGTACGCAGAGAGAACGGATTCAAGCGCCATTTATATCGCTGTCACCAGGGATTACGACAACAGAGAAGTATAAAGGGAGGGTTAATGGGGAAAACGACGCGTTAGTGGAACGAGAGTGGCTTGGCCGCATCAAAATACAGTAATGTGCAATTTTTAAGTTGCATGCAAGGCCCAGAAATCACTGGCAACGGCCAAGTCACTTGCGCACGTCCACCGACGCATAAAAAATCTACCAAAACATTGCACTTTGAGAAATACTAAACTTTGATTACTTAAAGAATTGAGAGAATACAATGAAACATTATTAAACACACCAAGCGGGTGACGTACTTTCTGCGCACGACTTGCAAATATGGTAGTTTTATTGTTACTTGTAAATACATGTCGCACACGCGTGGCTCTTGTATATCTGCAGGGAGTAGGATAATAGGGCACGACTGCACAACTAACACGACACACTGCACTGCACTTTGACACCTATCGGGCGATCCTCGAAGGCAGGTGAGAAGCTCAACCAGGTTGCTCGGGCACGAGGATGGCAGGGCCTTTGTTGGACGGCCAGCAGGAGTAACAGCTGCTTCGCACTGGTACCGGCCTGGCATAAGGCCTCATCGTCCATTTTCGCCTATTGCTTGGGTGCACAACAAGGAAAGACTCGAGTCCACCAGCAGGCGACAGATAGCGTACGTATGCTTGTACTCGTCATAGATATTATATGCATATGGTATATGCATTAGACTTGAGCAATATCAGTATCTAGTGCCTGGTGTGTATGTGTGCTGTAGTATCTCTATGTACGGCTGTCGGACAAAAAGTATTGCAGACGGTAGTAGGGGAACAGGGCCAGATACAAGAGAGCAACGCCGTGTATTCTACTGCTATATGTATAGCACCAATGCGTGTTCTTAGATATGCAACATATAGCAAGTCGAGCTGAGGAGGTGACTTATCTCAGAGACCCTTGGCGCTGACCGCAAATTCCAGGGAGTCCTGTGACATTTTAAAACGTCGTGTCACAGTATATAAATAATTGTATATTGATGCAATATAGATGTTATAAAAATTTATTACAAAGTCCGATTATTTTCATGTTTGTTATAGCTTTTATAGTTGTTCCATGAGTACTATAAATTAATAGTAATTTTTTTTAAAAAAGAGCGATTGAGTTAACCAAAAAATATGGTACATTATTTGTTCTATACACATGTACTTTGTAATATATGCTAAGTTGAATTTGATTGTATGTTATCCAAAATTACAATAAATTACGTCTGTGTGTGTGTGTCTGAAGTCCTAGCTCAAACTATAATTTTATTTTATGTTCTATGAATTTTTGAATTAAAAGTTCTTTTTAAGGACGTTCACAAAATTCGTTGCGGGGTATGCGTTTTAGGGGGGAGGGAGGAAGATTCGTAAGAGATCAGATGTTGGTATCATTGCCTAGCAGATATATAATATATCATGCATACAGGAGGTATGATACATATAATACATACACAAGAAGAGAGAGAAAGGTTGTTTATGTTCAAGTAACCTCGAAAATTGATGAAAAATTACAAATCGTGTATCAGGATCAAGAGACATGAACTTTTTTTTAATTGTCACTAGAGCCTATGTTACAGCTCCAACTTTGTCAATTTATATTTTCTAAACTACGTGGTAAAAAAATCTGAAAAAATTCTAACTTTATTTTTTTATAGCAAACTAAAACATATCCAAAATTCAGCCAAATAGTATATATTTTGATGTAGCTTGTGAACGTTCTTCAAGAAATATTTTCAAAATACCATGAAATATTTATAAGTAACAGAAAATTGAAAAATATTTTAATCATCTTTTTTTAAATCGAAGGATGAAGCTTTTTTCAGCTTTTTTAATAAATAAGAGAACAATTGCTAATCTTTTTAGAAATCATATATATTCATATGATAATTATTCATATGATGTATTTTATACAGGTATGAGAAAAATAAAAAATGATAAGATCCATAAAGGTCAACCATTGCCTATTGATGAACAGGATTTCACACTAATTAGGCACAAAACATGAATTCTTGGTAAAATCAAATAATACTAAAAAAAAGGGAGAGTAAAAAGAGAATTAAAGACTAACGCAAAAAGGATGCATGAAATAACAAGAGATACAAAAAATAAACAATCCTCAGAATACAAAGCAAAGTAGCATATACCAAAATAAATTGAGTTTTGGAAAGCTATTTAACAATTAAAACAGAAAAAAGTGGAATAATAAGGAAAAAGACATAGAAGTAATATTTAATAAATTTGTCAAGAGACAACAATAATACATATTGTACAAAAAACAAAAAAAACGAGTGCAAAAATGAACAGCACAGTCTAGAAGGGATTTGACAAAAGTATATCCATTAATAAATGAAAAAATGTCTTGGGAAAAATAAAAAACTTAAAAGACACAGAAGAAGACAGAACTATTAAAAACTGTTTGAGAAATCGGCAAATAATTTGGTTGAATAATTTACCAACTATACTACAAAGCTCTTAGACTAACACACATACTAAAGAAGCGTAGGTAATAGCACCAATGTATCCAATAAATAAGGCAGAAACAAAGTAGAAGAACGTTAAAACTACATAGAAGTGGCTTTTTAAATGGACGATACAAGATTTAAGCAATAACAATCGCTGAAAAAGTAAGAAAATCGATAGAGCAGTATAAAATAACAAAAGAGAGTTAGGCTTCCATCAGAGAAAAAGAAAGAACAAGATACAATATTTTTGTACTTAATAATTCAATTGAATGTTAACTAAAGGAAGTCATCGATAAATTATATACTATGCTTGTGTACTTAAAAACAGACATTGATAACAATTATAGAGAAATATTTTGGGTCTCATTAGATTTAAGAGGGATAGGTATAAAAATTAAAAAAATGTTGAAAAAAATCTAAAAATATACGAAAAAACAGGTAATTACGGCCAGGGGTTAACGAATTGATTTGAGACTATAAGAAAAAAAGACGAGGGTGTTTATGAAGCCAAATATTTTTAAGTTCATTTATATAGAAAATAGACGATGAATGTATCTAAAATAATACGAGAGGTGTAACAGTGGGCAAATTAAAAATTCACTGTTTGAAATCATTTAATGACGTTGTTTACAAAAAATATACTGGAAGTAGACAAAAAAAAAGGAGATCTTCAAAAAGGGATAGAGACGGATCTGTTTGAATTTAAATTGGATGCATTGGGAGTTTATAACTAGGGTATTGACCAAGAAGTATGGTTCTCAACAACAAATTTTTGTGGCACGGAGAAAAAACGACAAGTAGGTAGCAAAGGACAGTCAAAGCCAATTTAGAATTAAGCAAAAGAGATAAAGTAGACAGTTTTAATCAAAGAATATTTCTCATAGATTAAATGATAAAATTATATTGCACATACATAGTGGGGACTTGCGTATGTAACAGAAAAAAATAGAGGTAGATTCAAAATATGATGTTGGGTTTGAATGTAAAGACACAAGGGTATATATAAAAATTGAAGGCGGGCAGGGTAAGCATGGATTTGGGAATGAAAAAGAAAACAAAACAATGAATAAATAGATTCAGATTTACAAATAACATGTTGAGTTTAAATGAAAAAAAATCTGGATGTATTTGAGAAATAGAAAAGAGTAGGGTGAGCCAAGAAGAAAGTATAAGAAAGAAGGAAGAAATTTACTTTTGAGAATAATTAAAATGGATACAAGCAATTGGCCTGATTAATGTTTAATAGAAGAATTAACGTCGACTTAATTAGTTAAAATCATACAAAATAGGCGAAATAGAAAGAGGAGTGTATGAAAAAGTAGAGGATGGGAAGACAAATGGTCCTATAAAAAGAGCCACGAAGGAAAATAAACTTAAGAAAATCAAAGGTAATTTTACAAAGGAAAGAAAGACTTTTGTTAATATGCAAACACAAAAAAAAGGCATGGTAATTAGAAACTCTGTCATTCCTAAAATATAAAAAAATAAATAAATAAAACATAGATAATAAGTTATAGCAGAAAGAAAAATACATAATTAAGTTTTAAAGTTTTTAAGTGATGGACTTAAGTCTCTGCAATGAAAAGAAAAAAAATCATAAAGCACGTATTGATATGTAACGAAGAAAAGAGGCAGCAAATTAAATAATAATTATAATATTAGTCAAAAATATAGCAATAAAAAATAATGGAGAAATATGCAGGAGCGAAATGATTTATGTTAACGTATAAAATATTTATGTAGGTAAATAAGGCACTACAGAATGATGATCGAAAGTTCAATGATATGTTATGCGTTATAAATTATCATATTATGTCAATAAAAAAAAAATTCTTACATATTGAAATATGTTTAATATCTATTGAAAATAAAATCAGTATTGATTTAAGAGGATGTATATTTTAAATAATAGGAAATGAGAAAAGGAAATGCAGAAGTACATAAAGATCAATATTGGAAAAAAAAAATTAAATAAGAAAATTAATATTATACGTATTAAGTAAGAATTTTACAATGATACATTATTGTAACGTACGATAGCTAGGGGCTCTTGTACCTTCGCGCCCTAAGCTCGGCGCCGACGAGCACAAGCGGACCGACCCGCAGTTTTGTACCGCCTAGGTACTAGCATCGAGACTAAGTGACTCTCTCTCCCCGTTCAGCCTCAGAGAATAACACCTCGTGTGCGTCTGCTTTCTCGTATAATCACTTATAAAAGGTTACGTCGTTTCAACTCGCGGGAATTTATTTCCTCAGCACCCCAAGCTCCACTTTTCCCACATAACAGGGAGTTGTAGAATACCCGCCTCTTAACTTTTTGGTACTCGACGGGGAGGCGTGAGTTGTGCACGACAAAAAAAAAAAAAAAATTCTTTACGTTTTTGTCGTCGGGAAGCACCCATAGTGCAGTGCGTTGGAAATAAAAAGAATTTACGTAAGAAAAACAACCAGTAAAGAGCAGAAATACGTGACAAGTAAAAAAAAAAAAAAAAAGAAACAGCAGTGAAAAGAGGATACGCGTGACTAGTGATTACTGAAACTAGCAGCTAAGAGCGGGCGACCGTGGCGATTGATTGGAAGTGCTAATGGAATCGCATCCATCCAGGAAGCGAGCATCGGCAGAAAGTCGAACGGGGGAGAACAAGGGGACCAGACTACGCTACGCTACGCACCATTGGAAAGAAATACTTTTGATAAAAGGGATCAATGTGGCCACCGGAATGCTGATTATAGTCCTGATCGCGGCCGCAGTCCACGCAAGGTAGAAATACAAAAATAAAAATTATAATAACAATAAATAAAGAAAAAGTAAAGTTGAAGGACAAAGGATAAGAAAAAGGAAGGAAATCTGGGCTCCAGTAAGATCGTGTAAATTGTCTCCCCATCGAGGTAAAGCATAAAATATCTAAGTAAAAAAAAAAAAAAAAAAAATGCAGGGAGAATTAAGTTAAAAAAGGGGGTTACGGCAATGCAGGGCGCCCGGGGGGAAGAAGCGGAAGGCAGAGCGGGCGGAAAGGCCGACAAAGTCTGGCTAAAATTTTGGCACGATCCCGAGGTGGTAGAATAATTAGGTAAGGCGAATAGAAAGACCAAAGACTTGGTAGGAAAGATCCTTGGAGACATGAAAACAGTCATGTTAAGGGATAAAAGTAAAAAAAAAGGATGATAGTAAAATATTACGAGATGACGGGGCCTCAGGATCATATGTAGAGCCACTATGTGGTTACGAGAGTAGGGAGGAAGGGGACGACTCAGATGCGGGAGATGCTTACAGAACCGCAGAGAGACGGCGGCATAACACAATAAGAAGGGACTTTAAGTTACCGCGGGGGTATTCGGAAAAGGAAAGGGAAGAATGTAAAAGGGAAGCGTACAGCAGCGATAGAAGAAAAACTACGCTGCTGCAGGGGTTTTCGAGCTTCGAGGAAGATCAGAGGAGATGGGAGTGGCCAAGAAGTATCCAAATCCGACAGCATAGATACACATAGTGCTAAGACGGAAGAGAGACTTTAGACAGGGTAACGAACCTAAGTGCCAAAAAAGTCAGATTGCCACAGAGACGTGAGCTTAGTGAAAACAGTTGTACGGACTACCAGGGGGAGTGGAAAAGGGAAATGTCCTATTCTATTAAGGAGTTAAGTGGGATAATACCGACAATACCAATGTTTACAGGGGATCCACTGAGTCTCACAGCATTTACCAGGGTAGTTAGGGCAATAGGCCGGAAGGTGGACGAAAGAGACGTCCTTTATTTCCTGGAAACCTTGTTAAGCAGGCCAAAAGGCCGTGGAGCGGCTCATTTGAGCGACAGGATGACTCAATAAGAGTCAATACAAGAGTTTCTAGAGGAAATTACGGAAAGATATGGGGCCATTAATAGCGCAGAAACAGCGATGGCAAATATTCGACCGGAACAACAAAGATGGTATAGCAGTACTCGGATACAGTACAAGGGTTATTTAATAGGGCAATAGGACTGCAGGACGCAGACCCAGAACTTTCAGAATCATTGAGACGAGAACTAAAAAGAAACATACTGAAAGAGGTCATTACACAGTATATATTAGGACTCAAGCCCCTTTCTAATCACGAAGTTTCGCAGTATAGGCCAGCAATGCTAACCAAAGCTATTCCATTAGCGTTAAAATTTGAGGACACGGTGAGTATGAGGCCACCTAGGTCAAGTATAGATAGAAATGCAAGAAGAGATACTGAGCCCAGAGGATGCAGATACTGTGGCAGAAATGGGCCCGTAGTAGAAGAACGTCGCTTATTGTGGTATGATATAGAAAACGGGCGGCTAGAAAAAAAAAAATGTCGTGGCGAGGAGACCAGAGGGCCTTACAATTAGCGACAGCAAAATTAAAGTGACGGAAGGGACAAAGGAAGAACATATGCCCCAATAGAGACCGGAAAAAATAACAGAGGCTTTATAACTGAAAATCAGGGCGGAAACGGACCCAGGGATTATAGGTTTAACAGTAAGGCCCGTGGAATGGATTATCCAAAAAAAAATTATAATTACGGCAGATATAGGAAGGATTTTGAAAGGGGATATGCTTATCGATGAAATAATAATAACAGATATAACGGGCCGAATAGCAGAAATTACGGACAAAGGGACAACAGTAGAAGTAGCATCCCCAGTAATTAAAACTGGAAAAATAATGAGCGTTACGAGCCAGAGTGCACAAAAAGTGCACTGGAGACAAGGGTGGCTGAACCAAGGCAAGATGGGTTGCCTTGTACACAGGGGCCGAATTTTTGGAACGATGCTCGGAGTACTTACGCCCACAACATCGAGCATCAGGAAAAAGCGGCAATATATGGTAGTAGGAAGCAAGAAATAATTGATGAATATATAATCGAAGAAAGGCAGAAAATTGGCACGAAAGAGAAAAAACTCATTCAGTCGGAGGGATGGGAAAAGGGGAATATCAAGCACAAAAACACGGCTTATGAGCAAGTCTATGCAAATACGCAGGCAATAAAGAAAGATAATAAGGAGAAGTCAGCAAAAAAGGAGAAAACGAAGGATGCACCTACGGTGCTTATAAGCTACGCAGCGGTGAGGCGCAGACAGCCGACAGTAATACTAGAAAAAGCTTATTTCCGACAGAAAAAATCGGCCTTCTACGCAGATACAGGGGCTGAAATCTCGCTGCTAAAGGAAAATTATATAAAAGAACATGCGTTATTGGATAAAAATGTAAAGGTAAAAATAACTGGAGTAACTGATGGAGAACGTGACGAAGGGCACGGTAGACGCAATGATATACGGAATGAAGTACACCTTCCATATAGTCCCGCAGGATTTTCCGATTAACGTAGATGGAATCCTCGGGTGGGACATGTTTAAAAAGCCTAATAGTGAAATTAGTGCAAGAGAAAATAAATGAAGCCTAGGTGGTTTAGAAATACCGCTGAAGACGGCAGAATATTTTGAGATAGCAGCGAGATCCAGACAGGTTATTTATGCAAGGGTCAAGGAAAAATAAAAAAATATACAAGATGGACACGTACCACTGTAAAACGTAGGAGAATACGTATATTTTGAAAACTTCTATTGCACTAATGCAGAGGGTAAAATATATGCGGAATGTGTGAACTTTCCAAACAAAGCAAGTCAAGTTACAGTACCGGAGGTTGACCTTATAGAATGCGACACAGCAAAAGAAGTGAAAAGGGTACGTGACGTGGGGGACAGGGCCAGGAAGAAAAGTGCATTTGTAGGCTTGCTAAAAGAAAACAAATACGATGAAGAAGAAGGGAAAAACGGTACAAAAGGATGAGGAGAAAGAAATCGACGCATATGCAGCAAAAGAAGGTGATTTTAAAAATGTTTGAGAAAGTATTAAGAAAATAATGACGTTGGGGGATACCGAAGGCTGTTACGAAGAAGAACTACAGCACGTTAGAAGATTGATAGCGGTAAATCCGTTCGTGTTCGGTTTGGACGGGGATCCGTTAAAAACAACGAATCGGGTGGAACATAAAATTGAGACTGCAACAAATAAGCCAGTTGTAGTCAGAAGATATAGATACCCACAGGCTGCAAAAGAGAATATCGGAAGAGAAATCCAAAAATTAATAGATTTGGACATGATAGAATCGTCAACCTCTCCGTATAATTCAAATATATCGATGGTGCCTAAACCATCGGGACTGAATGGCGATAAGAGGTGGCAATCGGTTACGGATTTCAAGCAGCTAAACGAAATAACAGTGGAAAGCTATTACCCGCTACCCTTTCAAGGCGACATATTGGAGCACTTAGCGGCTGCTAAGTACATCACAGTAGTTGACTTAAAGAGTGGCTTTCACCAAATTTAAATTCGTGAAGAGGACGTACACAAAACAGCGTTCTCGGGACTCGACGGCTACTACCAATACAAACGAATGGTGATGGAATGCTCAGAGTCACCAAACACCTTTTTGAGGGCTATAACACTAGCTCTAGCGGATCTACAAGGACGAGAAATTAAGGTGTACATGGATTACATCATGTTATTTGCAGCAACACTCGTAGAGCACGAAGAACGTTATAATAGATTAGTGGAGAGACTAGCAAAGGCAGACATGACCACAGAACCAAATAAATGCCGATTCCTAAAGGGAGAAGCAAAAATACTTGGTCATCTGGTTGGTAATAGTAAAGTAAAGACACACCCAAAAAAGATCGAGGCCGCAAGAAAACAATCTAGACCGATGAATGCAAAAAATATAAAGCAGTTCCTGAGATTTGCCAGGTATTACAGGAAATTCATGAAAGACTACGCGAAGAAAGCGTGACCATTATCAAAGCTAACGAAAAAAGGCACGGGATTTAAGTGGGATGAAGAACAAGAGGAAGCCTTTAATACTCTTTTCGACGCTATATGCTCGGCACCCGTGTTTACAGGGCCTAACTTAAGTAAACCTTTTATCATTACGATTGACGCGTCAGACTATGCTATCGGCGCAATTTTCAGTCAGAAAGAAACAGGTAAAGACAGGCCATGTTGATACGCATCACGATGTCTTGAAGGTAGCAAACTCAGGTATCCAACGTATGATAAAGAGCTGCTGGCAGTAGTGCTTGCAAAAGAGCAGTTTAGACCTTATTTATACGGTAAAAAATTCACAGTGATGATGGACCACGAACCATTGAAGCATTTTCACTCGTCCAAAAAGCCGGACGTTCGCTTCAATAGGCTGAAAGCAGAGTTACGAGGGTATGATGTCGATATCGTGTACCGTTCAGGTACCCTAAACAACGCACCGGACGCACTTTCGAGTAATTCAGTTATGAAAGAAAGCTGGACACACTAAACAGACTAAGACCAAAATTTTCCATCACCCCAAAAACGACCACACAGAGCAAGGAGACAATGTCAATCAACGGTGAGGTGAAGTCAGAAGGAGCCGAATACGAGGATTTGGAGATAGCAAATCTACGTTCGGAAGGGCCCGAATACAGGATGAATAAAGAGAACAATGAAGGTAGACATTCAAGAAATTGTAGTGCTCCACGGGATCGAATAACCAGACAAGAAAGCCCAAAATCGTAGAATGATATCACTGGCGTTCTGGAGGGTAAGGTTGATAGGGTTAAAACAAAAGTTTTCATCGACATGAGGAGCAAAAAGGTAGGGGACAGACCAGGAGTCAGGATTGATGTTTGGGAAGTAGGGGATAGTGGTAGCAACGTAGACAAAGACGATAATTAACCCAAGGAACAGGATGGGAAAGCAAATGAAGAGGATATGAGAACGGAAAATAAGAGTGAGAAAAAAAAATGGGAGTAAAACCAGCAGCGAGGGAGCCAACTTTTCGTGGGATGAGCAAGGAGAAAAAGTATCTTTGAATGGCGAGAAAACCACCATGGAACCAGTTGGTTTTAGCAATGACGATCTAGGAGAAAAGAGCATGTACATTTCGAACGAAGCGCTTAGCGAGCAGAAGCGTGGATCAGACGGAAATTGTGCAGAGCCTTGGAAAGAGTAGTAGATAGTAGATGTTAGAGGCGATAGTAACTACCTGTTTTACAGCCTCATAGTTCGGGATGCAAGAAGAGCAACAGTGAGAAAAAGGAAGGAAAACAGGTTTTTAAATACGAGACAGAAAACAAAGGGGAGATCAGGAAAAGAATAATAAAAAAGAACAATACCGATCACGAGACAAGCGAGGAATCGGATTTTGAATCAAGGGAGGAACAAGTTCCAGAAAACGCGATCTTCCGCCACCTCCACCGGAACCACCGGATGATCCAAATTCAGTAGTGGAGCCAGAACAATCGGAGATATCTGGCAATCAAATAGACGATGAGATCGTCAAAATGGAAAAAGGTAAAGAGAAGAACGTCAAAGATTTGCCGAATGATAATGTAGGACATAGTGGTGACGACACTACGGATTACGACGAGGTTAGCGCAACCATACCTCGTCTAGAAAAGTACAGAGCATGCAGGACGTGGCTACCAATACAAAGACCGCCCTGAAAGCCAGAAGAGAATAAGGACATACCGCCATTAAAAAGACTTAAAAAAATTAACGGACACCCGTTCAGATACCTTGACAACATCGCTTTCTGCACAATACCGTAAAACATACCGGACCCAGAAGTCATAGATGCGCTTCAGGAGAGAGGTTATACAAACCCAGCGGCGATACCTAAGGAGGAAAAAAGGGTTGGAGACGTCACTCTATCAAAAGCAAGAAAAGTGTCGGTGATGAAATTATACGTGAAAAAGCAATGAAATTATACGTGAAAAAGCACTTTGACGGTACAGAATTGAAATCGGACATCAAGAAATGTATATCGTCTCTAAAACAAATCATAGGGTTTAACAACATAGATTCAGCGGCCATTATACGAGACCTTGCAATATTAAGCGTAGCACAGTGGGATTACTTCGCAGAACAGTTCGAAAATATTTTTGAAAATGTAAATGTATCAGCGGTGTTATATTTAAATAAATTAACAGTACCACTGGCAGCACAGCAGTTTAAGGTGCTAAAAAAATATCACGAATCATCTATGGGAGGCCATAGGGGCATGAACCAAATGTACAACAAAGTCGCGAAAGATTATTATTGGAGGAACATGCGACCGGATGTGCGTCAGTTTGTGTTGGGTTGTTAATCATGCCAATCGAAGAAGCTTGTTAGGGTAAAAACAAAATAGGCGCTTATTATAACAGATACGCCAAGTAAACCGTTTGAAAAATTATCGATCGATTTTTATGGCCCGATCAACAAACCATCTGCATACGGCAATATCCACATATTTTCGATCTATGATTGGCCTACAGAGTATATAATTTTGGTACCAGTGAAGAGAGCGACTGCTTTAAAAACAGCTAATGCTCTTTTGGACAGAGCAATAGCATACTTTGGCACACCAGGAAAAATTTTATCCGATAGAGGCACACACTTTCAAAACAAATTATTGGAGAAGTTCGCAGTAGTATTCAAAATAGTCAAAATGGGCACTACAGTATTTCACCCACAAAGTGATGGCGCAATAGAACGAATGCACCACACTTTAACGGAGTATCTGAGGGCATACATAGATAAAGACGCCCATGGGCCGAACATCTGGGGATGTGCATGTGCGCGTACAATACGACAAAACACTTAGCTATAGGTATGGCACCTCAAGAGGTATTACTGGGCTCTCGAGCCAGAATTCCGTCAAGCTTCAAAAAAACAACAAACAGACGAACTTATGACGAATACTTTGATGATTTGATGAAAACAATAAGGCGGTTAAGAACGATTGCAGCCATAAATCAAGTGCAGGCAAAGTTCAGATCTTAGTATTATTATGATAAAAAGCTCAACATAAGATTTTTCGTTGAAGGAGAGGCGGTATATGTTCTATAGGAACCAAAAAAGAAGTATGAAGCACAGTACAAAGGCCCTAATAAAATTGTGGGAATAGATTACAAAAACCACTATATAAAATTAAAAAATGCTGACGAGATAAGGGTAACACATGTAGATAAAATTAAGAAAGCATGCGTTAAAAAAACCGACTCATCGGATATAAAAGAAATTAATGATGGGATAGACAATAGAAAATCGTGATAAGGGAGCGAACAAATAAAATTACAATAAACCAAGTAAAAGAGCACGTACTGTCGCGAGCGTGGCCTTCGAACGGCTCGCGAAGAAAACAGAATTTTTTGTTCAAAGTAGTCAGGATGATAATGAGGATAGGAAAGAAGCAAAAAGAGGTCAGCTATAAAAATTAATAAACGAAATAATAAATTGTATGTGTACTTTTCTTGTAAGCGCGGCCTTCGGACGGCTCAAAAGATAAGTACACATTCAAGAGTAAAAAAAAAGAAGAAAAAAAAAAAAATAAACAAATAAAACACAGAGTATATTTAAGTGCTCTCGTCTTTCTAATAGAGTAATATTAGAAAGATGATCAATAAGCCGAAATACAGAGACGCATGGATTGTAAAGAAAAACGCAAATCTTATGTTTCAGGGCTAGGGCCATGCCGGTGACAGAAAAACCGGGGGAAGTAGAATTTATTGAAAGAGATCGTGGAATATAGGTAGAAAATTTAGGTCTGATGCAACCAGTAACGTCAACCTGGAAAATGATATGGTAAGTGGATTGGAATCAGCTGATCGAGGAATTAAATGCATTTCTGAGTGCAAGCAGGCAAGCAAGGTGGAAATGCAGAGTGACGTTGAAAAGGGAAGATGAATGCGCAACACAAATAGAGCAGGCCACATATAAAGCCCTAAAAAGACGAGAAAGAGTGGAAGAGGCGTTCAGAGCAGTGGTGAGTTGTAAAATTGGTAGTCAAATGGAAGCAGTGCAAGTACTTCAGTGACAGGCAACAGAAGCAGAAAAGAAGAAAATACAAGAATTAGTAGAGTCCAAACTTACTAACACAACCAATACAACTAAGTAACTAGCAGCACAATTAAGGGTTACCTCGTTTGTTGATCATAAACTAGAGCTTCAGAGCATAAAAATGCAAATTGTTAGCAGAAATAATGCCGAAAGAAGCTATGAAACCTCCAAGAGTAGTATTTTTCGTGTCGGTATTTAAATGTGTCAGCAGAAAAGCATGTCTTATCGCTAATCTCAGGATTTTCTCAAGATCTATAATGATATAAATAAAATTTATCGCCTTAAGATTCAAATATTACTTTTCGTTTTAATATATAGGATTCTTTTTATGGCTTCCATAGGTATATACATAAATTTTTGGTGTACGATTGTGAACATCGTCATTCGATTTATTATTATTAATTGCTACATAATCAATTTTCATAGAAGTTGGTTTTCCATATAGGTATTTATATACTTATAAGAAAGTAATAGTGCTGTTAAAATTTATTACGAAAGGAAAAACATGTTTGGGGGGGAGTCTGGTGGGGAGCTGAGTGGGAGCTGGTGGGCAGTGAGGAGGAGCAAGGGAAGCTAGCTCAAATTATTTGAGTTCATATTTCACGGTAAATAGAAACAAATTCCACCTTATTTTGGGGAGGAAGCTAGGGGGAGCTGAGGAGGAGCGGGGGGGGAGTGGGGGTGGAGCGGTAGGGTGCTAGTACTCGCCCTAAAACCATACAACTATATAATGTAGGAAGATACAGCACTATTTTATACTGCTGCATATCGTTGAAATCGTGACGTAGCTGTAATTAGGGCTTAGCTGGGCCCCTGTTACAGCTAAGGTACGATCAGGCAAATAATGAAAGCGTTTGATTTTCATCGGTCGGTCGCTCGTTTTTATTTTTTAAGTGATAAATATACAAATTACAATGACTGTACAGCAGGATTCTACCAAAAATCCAAATTAACTTTCTTGCTGACTGCTGGTCCATGTACCCCTTACGCCATTTTTATAGAATTTCCTGGCTTCTAAGGTAAAACTTTTTTATATAAATCAATTTTTTATTACTTGATTAGTTTATATCTCAATATTTTATTAATTTTTAAAATGGAGCATAATTTTGTGGTTTTATAAAATATTCATTTGTTATGACTTTCATTGTTTTGATTGTTTTATCATAATATAAAATTTGGTTCATTACACAAATGTATATAATGTCGTATACTTTTTAATATATTGAAAGAATTTAAAAAAATTATATTAGTAATTATAACAAACAAAAAGTTTAGCTCACCTGTCTATATGCCTCATCGGAGTTTTGGAATATGTAGATAAAAATTATATGAGATATATGTTTTAATTTATGTAAGCAACCGTGTAATGAAATGTTATTTAAAGTACAGATTTGGAAGAAAGGGTATAAAAATACCTCACACAATAAAGTAAATTATGAAATTTCCAAAATAATATGTGGATAATTTTGCAGAAAAGAAACAAATTTTAGGTAAGGACTTAGGGGGGGGG
>JAPYYV010004065.1:0-17255 GCA_030522625.1 Copidosoma aretas
AAAATTACACACACACATACGTAAAAATTAAAAATAATATTAAAGTTTGTTTAATAATTTGACTGTAAGACCGATATAAATATTTGTCTTGTTTTAAATATGAAGACACGTCTTTTGGCTCTAAAATCGGTATCTGGTCCTATATTTGTCATTATTTTTCTTCTTTTTTATTAACACAAATAATCTTTGAAAACTGCAATTTAATTTTTGAAAAAGTAATAAACAGTTTTCTCCAGGACAAGCTGTAAAAAGTCTTCCAAGCATTAGCTACAGGTTATTTTAAATTGGTAAGAACTCGTTATATTATCAAAGAAAAGGATCTGAATGAATTTTTTTATTCTTTGATAATCAACACCGACATAGTATTGTACTAGCAAATATATTTATATAAATAACAACTTTAAATATTATAGATATAATCTAATCCGCCGCGCCGTTGATACATCTCGAAGTTTCGAGCATGAGTAACAAATACTTTTCATCATAGTTTTTCAGAAGGGTGAGACGAAACATATGTACACAGAAAATAAACTTTTCTCATCATCCTACTATTTTTTACTTTAGATATTCGTTATTAATAATTTTATAGTTACATGATTTTTTTTTTATATATAGTTCTATTAATTAATATTTTGTAATGAAGAATTTATCTTTTTAATTATACGTGATTATGATACTACTTTTCAACTTTCAATATTCGTAAATTTTAAAAATTCAAGCTGCCATATTAGATCCGCCTTGGACCCGCTAATTTAGATTTTTCGAGTCTATCAGTAAACTTTGTAATCAGTGATCATAATTACTTTTAGGCACTTTAAAGTTCCGTGCTGAAAGAATTGTAATTTATATAAAAATTGTTTTACTTTTATCAGGCCAAAGAGTTTTCAAACTTCATGAATTTTTTCTCGATAATGGTGCTATCCAAGAAAATTTTGTATGATACATATTTTACCATGTAGGTTACAAATATATCTTGTAATTGGCAGAATTCGTCAATTTTTAAACAGTAAGATGCTATATTTGATCTGTTGTTTTGGATTTTTTGAATCCATCACTAGATTTGTAATCAGTGACCCAAATCAGTTTTATTTATTTAGAATTTCTGCGATATAAGAATTGTAATTAACATCTACTATTATTTTACTATTTAATTGTGCCAAAGAGTTTTCAAACTTTATAAACTTTTTTATGAAAACTGGTGCTCTCAACGAAAAGTTTGCATAAATATTTTTTCCTTTAATTTTATGCCTATTGGATTCGCCCTTCTGAGTTTTGTCAATTTGACACTTGATTTGTAATCAGCGACCCAAAAAAAAGCTGATACTTTTTTTTCTCGTCCAGTACTAGATAGAACGTGAAAATTGTGGATTCTCGCCTTCAGCGCCCCCTAGCGCCTACATCGATCCAACTTCCATCATGCTACTACAAAGATTATTTGAAAGTAGGTATTTAAAACCTATTTGTTGGACAAAAAAATTGAAAAAAGTGTCCTTTACTTCAAAAATTTGATTTCTAACTTGAAAATCCAAAAATAAGGTGAAAAACTAACTCAAAGAATTTTGAAAATATTTTTATCGAATAGTACGAAAAAAATGCAATATTATTTTTTTGATTAGTATTAATTTTTCTACGAAATCTAGAAGTTTACGGTCCAGGAAAAAATTCCGAAAGTGTGACCGTCACTGACGCCAAAAGTGTTGGTAAAAAATTCTTCCTAAATTAGAGTATTTTTTTTTTATGAAGTACTTTAAATTCCTGAAGTTTGAAAAAGAACAAATGAGTTTTGTTCCCGCTTTACGTGGAACGCTCCATAAATAAATTTTTGTTCAAGACGTAAATTTGTTATTTTATTTCCAAACAAAGAATGCATGCATAGTATTGATGGGTGTTGCATCAATATTACTTCCTGGAGGTATGAGGAGTCATAAGACTTTGAAATAACCTTTAGAACATTGAAAGTCATTTTGAGAGTTTGAAATTGATAAGAAAAAATTAATAGAAGTATATTTGAATATATGACATGAAGATTAAATGATTTCCAAAAAAGCATTAGAAATTGTTGATAGAACTCGAGAAATTTGTGTAACAATTATAAACCTTTCGGAAACGAATTCATGGTTTTAGGTGGGGATTGTCATCAAATTTATTGGTGATCAAAAATAGTAACTGAATTATAATTTAAACCAATTAAATCTTCATATTTTTGGCTATTATTTAATATTTTTAATTTAAATATTGGAGATGGACGAATTAAAACTTTTGGTATTCTTGAAAATTGGATAACAAATGACGTATGTTATACACAGTGTTCTTAAATAATATGATTTTAAATAATTTGGAAAGATATATTGTAATGTATTATAGTACAGACTAGGCTACTCATATGATAATGATATTTACATCAATTTTCCAATAAAAGTTATTAATTGATATTCGAGAAGGTTTTCAACCACATGCATTAAAATTGAAAATAGGAGCAATAGTGATGTTATTACAAAATTTAAGTAACAATGATGGACTGTCAACTGGTACAAGATTAAAAATAACCAAATTATATAAATTCCATATTGAAGACGAAGTCATTACACGTGAAAAATTGTAAATAAAGTGTTTATTTTAAGACTTACATAATGTTTTGATAAAAATTGTGTTTGACTAATTCTTTTATATCGAAAACAGTTTTCTATCGTCTTTGTATTTTAAATGGCAATAAATAAGTCCCAAGGCCAAAGTTTTGATCAAATAGGGCTTCCTTTTATTAGAAAATCTCATGATCGATTGTATGTTGCATTGTGTAGATGTAAGAATCCAAAGCATATTGTCATCTAAAATGAGTTAGAAAATTCATCAGAAATAGAAAATGTATGGCGTGAAATTTTGAAAATCATAACAAATTTTTTATTATTTGTACAGTCGTACTAGCGCATATGAGGCCGATCACACTACGTCGCAACTTTGTGTCTCCGTGCATACTGCACGCGTCGAGTTAGGCGCATACTCATACTCACGTATACGTTTATTCATCTTGTAATATCGCAGCGGCGAGCGCTGTGCGTGCCGTCGCAATCTTAGCACATGTATCGAGACGTGCTTGGGTCGCGTCTGATTCATTTGCTTCGTCGACATTCTCATGTATCAAGCTCCGTTGCGAACATTTTCTCAATTCGAAATATCTCTTTATTAAAATTGGCTTGCCCTGATCGGCCATTATCTCGACTTAATGAATTTTACTTATCACTTGTTATACTATCTCTTGCATGAGTGCACTCCGTAAATTATAACATTAGTGATAATGTTAATTCAATAGTTCAGACAATTACGTTCAAGCGTTTCTTTATTTGTTAATAATATCGTTATACTGCGATTCTCGTGTGTGCGCGCGTGCGTATAAATTCAATTTACCTTTCAATTCATTATGTACAGTTTAATGGGGTTATTAGTTTAATAAAAGGGTTATTCCCTCTAATAAAGTGTTAAATATTATTTTATACCCACAACCCCTTATTTAAATTCAAGTATGTGTACTATTTCTCCTTCTGTGTAGTGCATAGTGTTAGCCAAAATTTGAATCTGTGATAGTGCTTCTAATCATATGAACACTTTGCTCTTACACACACACTTAAAGCTACGGTTAGTGTGTGTGTGTGTGTGCATAAAATACTTTTATTAATCTGTTTTATACGGCGGCTGAGCCACCGAGGGCAAGATCACTGGTTGAACATTGGTGTCGAGTAACCCAGGACCGAGGCTCTATAACCTTGACATATGCACGTGCATGCACGAGCCAGCAGCCTTTTTCGTGCATCGAACGCGCGGTTGCCAGCCCATCATTTCACAGTACGACGAGCGTCGCCGCGTAGGTGCAGCCTTTTCTGCTGGTCACGCGAGGTTTCATCATCTTTGTCAACACCATCGTTCTCGTTCCCGCTCCTGGACAAACTGCCGCCCAGCTGCTGATTATCATCTAAGTCTTTGCAATTATTCAAATTAGTGATTTTGATTATTTTTTGCCCGCGTGCTGATCGGTGTTCCCTGGTATAACAAGGATAACCGAACCTGGACGGCCCAGAGTTATGCATGCTGAGCCCAGTCTCCTGTGCAAATTTTGTTGCATATTCGTGGTTGGTTCGCTTTATCGGCGCACGGCAATATTAATGTTTTTTATTAACGACTTGTCATCAATTTGTTGCACCATCTAATACAAATCTCAAATTCATATAACAGAGACTTTAGCTTTTTGAAAGAAAGGTAGATACATCATACGAATTTTTGAAAGAGCCTTGTTGAACGATATGAGGCCTCAAAACTGCCAACAATCAGCATCCATCCTTTTAGTGACAACCAAAAAGATTGGATGTCTCTTAAAAATACTTTTACTGGTTTAGTTGATTCTTGCAACGATATTAGCGATATGGTTAAGCTTGCTCACCTAAAAATTTACTAAAAAAGAGGCGTTGAATAAAGTGGCAGTGTTCTGTATTTCTGCAGAAAATTACCCAAAGGCATGGAAAACATTAAATTATTTTTACAATCAGAAAATACTTTTATTGGAAAGACATATTGATGCAGTCATGAGTCTTACCCCTGTTATGAAAGCAACCGCTGTAGTTTTATCAAAATTAATTGACGATGCCAAGCAACACCTGAGCATTCTAGAACAGCTAGGTGTCAACATAAAACACGAGTTTATAATCAGGATCTTAGTCAAATGTCTCCCAATTGCAATGCGTAGAAGATGACAGGAAACCTTTGCACTAGATAAATTTCCCAATTTAGAAAAATATAAATTTGTAGAGACAAATATCTCTAACTTAAGAGCAGTAGAACAAAAACTCCTAACCCCAGCAGCTTCTAAAAATAGTAAAAAAAGATCTGCAGACAATGCTCAGCCCTCCCAAAAGGCCAAGCGACCTCGTGCTGATTTTCATGATTTTTGTTCCCGTTCAATGGTAACAAGTACGCCACCGAGTTGCATTAAATGTAATGAAGCTCATCAGCTTTATCTTTGTCCAGCATTTTCGAAACTTGCCCTCCAGGAGCGTTGGGATTTTGTCAAGGCCAACAAAATCTGTCGTCACTGTTTGCGTTCTCGTACTCAACCTTGCAAGAATAAAGGCCGTTGTAAAAAGTGTAAAAGGACCATAATATCCTCTTACACATAGACAAGAAATCATAAACGTCATCTTAACAGAACAAAGGATCATGAGGTGCTCCTGCTCCTCAAAAAATTGACAAAAATGAAACATTAACACTCTTAAAATCATGACTAGACCAGTACTCACTAACATCGTTGACAAACTCACCTCACACACCAATTATGCCAACAGCCATCATAAAGGTACAAGACCATAGGGGTCGTCTGATCTGATCTCGGCAAGAGCATTATACGATGCTTGTTCCAGTGTTCATCTCATCACTGGTAATTTAGCAAACTTATTAAATCTACCTACCTCGCATTGTTTAGCATAAATAGGAGCTGTCGATAATTGTACAAAATTTCGATTAAATTTACTAAAGTTAACCTTTAACCTAATTGCACTAAATTTGAAAGAGAATAAAAGTTTTTAATCGTTCCAAAAAGTGCCAACTTCGAGCCGGATAAGACTTTCGGCCTCGTGACTTACATAACGTTCCAAACAACATACCACTGGCAGATCCTAAATTTCACATCTCTCAATTAGTTGGCATACTGTTAACATCAAGTGTTACACTATCAGTATTAGCTGTAGGATAGTTTCAGCGCACTCATGATACGACAAATATAATACTACAGGAAATCAGTATAGGTTGGATAGTTGCAGAAGCTTCAGATAGGATATTAGTATTTGAAGTGGCTTCGCACAACATGATCAGATCAGACACTATGTTAGAAAGATTTTGGCTCGTCGAATAAATATACATCGAACCTTCAAAATCTCGCTATAAAATTGCTTCTGAAAAACATTATGTCGATAGTACCGATAGAGATGCTACAGCTCGATATATCGTAAGGCTACCCTTCCGTTGTAATAAATTCGAATTAAAAGAATCTCAATCCTAAGCATTAAAACACTTTTATGCACTTGATAAAAGATTCAAAGCGGATAAAAATTCCTGAATGGACTACCAAACTTAGAGTAGTTTTCGATGCTTTAGCCAATACATCTACAAGGATTTCTCTTGATAATGTTTTATTGGTAGATCCCACTATCCAGAATAAACTCTTCAAACAAGTAGTTAGATTTCGAGCTTATGACTACGTCGTTACAGCTGACATTACCCGAATGTGAATGTGTAGACAAATCGTTATGCACTCTGATGATCGAAAATATCAACGCATACTCTGATACCATAATAATCAGATCAGAAGACATAAACTAAATACAGTAACAGTAAACTTTGGCGTTTTCTCGGATCCATTTTTAGTCATACGCGCGATTTAGCAGCTCGCTCATGATGATGTGTCGAATTTTCCAGGCACTAGTATGATACTTTTCAAAGACCTATATGCGGATGATCTTATTTCCGGAGCTGACACTCTCGATAAAATTATCCAGATACGCGATGAAGTAATCCAGCTCCTGAGTCAAGGCGAATTTACAATACGTCAATGGGCTTCCAATCATGAAGCTGCTATTGATAACATTGATAAAAAATTATTTGATTTAGATTCTCTTATCAACGAAAATCCTATTTAAAAAACATTGGGACTCATTTGGAATTCTTAACAAGACAAACTTCAATACAAGGTTCAAATAATTGTTTGTTAAGGTACTTGTACCAAACGTAAACTTGTTTCCTAAATATGTAAAATTTTTGACCTGCTTGGATTGGTTGGCCCGGTATGATTGCATACTAAAGTTTTAATCCAGGATCGCTGAAAGTTCAAAGCCACTTGGGATTAATCTCTACCTCAGGAGATTCACACCGGGTGGTATATTGTGGCAGAACAGTTACCTCTTTTAGAAAAACTTTTAATGAACCATCATTTATTGATCCATAATCCCATTCGAGTAGAAATTCACGGATTTTACAACGCGTCCTAACCAGGATATGGAGCTTGCCTTTATTTTAGACCGTCCAATGCAGAGGGTGAGATATTAGTTAGGTTAGCATGTGCCAAATCACGCGTAGCTCCTCTTAAGTATCCAACTATTTCTCGTTTAGAGATATCCGCCCGCGCCACATCCCTGCGAAAATGCTATTCGTTACTACTCAATCCTAATTCGATTGCCAGGTTGATAATGTGGTACTGTGGTCTGATTCCACTATTGCATTGCATTAGATGGAAAAGTCCCCCCGCCTGTTAAGAACATTTGAATCGAACAAGGTCGCAGACATTCAAAATCTAGGAGTCGAGGTTTAGTGGATACATATGCGAATATACTAATTATCAAATAGACCTTACATATCAACAGAGGACTGCCCTTTATGGACAAACAGCGAAAAGCAGAATTCAGATTACTATGCGCCATACAAAATGAAAGATTTTCCATGAAAATTAAACGATTATCAACTGCTCGCGATTCAGAGTTCCGACAAGTTTCGGACTCTTTTATTAAGACAACACGATACATAATTTGCATCCATTTTTAGATGACGATGAACTCTGCATGTGGGAGATCGATTAAAAAACACACAACTTAATTATAACCGAAATCACCCGGTTACATTACCCAGTAAACATCATGTGATCGATTTTATTATTCGATTGTACCGTAGGCTTGTTTTACACGGATAAATTACACCTATTTACAGTCTGCTTACGTTGCCTTTATCCCTGTGCACGGGCCAAGTGGCGGGCCGTCTACGGTCTGTCTACCGCCTGTCTTTAAGTGTGTGTACGGACTGCACGTAGCTGCAGTGTATTTTGCCACCTGTGTAATTCCCGTCCACAAATAATTGCCGGACTACTACAGTGGATCAGTACTCTGAAAGGAGCAAAAAAGCAGAGTAGTAGTGTATGGGTAGCGAAAAAAATGGCGAAAGATCCATAACTGAAGATGAGATCGACTAGATAAAGCCAATTGTCCGAAATTGCGATTATATTATGAGAAAGGGCTGACTATCCAATTCGAACCCACAACTTGATAGCTGGGTATAAAAGATCAAATAGAAATTCGCACCTCTGCCCGTATCCAAGCGAAAGCGTGTGACTCCCAGCAGGAGTTAGCAGATACGCTAACGCGAAATTTACAGCGTACATGATCCTATAAACAGTTGCTACTGAACAGATAGACTTCCTAGTGCTAACTTACAAACTTACTGGTTAGAATAAGTGATAGAGACTGCCGACCATGGCTAAAGCATCTGTAGTAGTACCTAGAAATACGCACTGTGAAGGAAAATAAAAATTTCTACGTAATAAGTCAACTCGTTATATCCAACATGCGCTGGATTCTTTTAACTTTGTTCCCAAGGCCTGTCTCGCAAAATTGATGAATAGTGAACCAAGATCCTGAGAGACAGAGTTGAAAGCGCCTCTATGAAGGAGAGGTAAGGGCCTATAGCTGGAAACAATGCATTGGTTTATTGAGAGTTTTGTTAAATTAGAGGTTAGAATTTTACGATAAAACTTTTTCTATAAAAGTCTTTCTCCATTCATCATCATCATCTCAGTTTGAAGCTTCAAAGATAATTTCTTAATCATCAACTTTTCTTCTCAAGACTTGAAATTTTTAACAATTTAAACCCGAAAACTGTGTGCCGTATTATATGTATATGTATCTTACTATGTATATAGTTATAATAATGCAAAAATTTGTCTCCCCCCCCACATTCCCTCCGCAGCTCCCCACAATTCGTGCATGTATTCGTTCGATTTCTACGTGTTTTGTAAAACCGTCATTTGTTTTTGGCCCCCCAGCCCTTTCGCAGTCCCCCACAACCCCTTCGCAAAAATTCGATTGTGTTCTCCATGTTTTCACGTGAAAATCATATTTTTAGATTTTTGAGAGCCCTTGCACCGAAGCTCTCCAACATCGTCGAACATTGCCGAAAACAACTAATTTCAGCCAAAGCCGCCCCTTTACAGCCCCTTGGGATTTTCTGTTTTGCCCGCACGTCTTATTTGGCAAATAGACAGAGGCACAAGAATAAAACGTAACCGTTAGTGATACGACTGATGAAAGAGATAACGGGAGACCCGTATTCTCGAGCCCAATACGAAATAAAAGTAAAATATAACTTCAATATCTACAACCAAATAACTGAATAGACTCGCCCACTGATACTGTGTATTAGTAAATAGATTATTTATTTATTAATTAGGAGTGCAAGCAGAGAAGTACATTTGGTTTCTAAATAACGTACATGGGATAATAACACCTTATTACAGAAATCGGACAGAGCAATTGTCTCATGGACTTGGTGGATAGAAAAACAGGCATATGCAGACCATGATAACGTTGTAGTCTAGCAAACTATATTCAAAACTAGATAAAACTAATTAGATTTTAGAGCAGGTAAGCTCCATATTTGTCTGACAGAAAATGTGTTTTAATACAATGTTCTACTACAACGTCTAAAAATAACGAACTTCGTTCTACTGCTGCAGAAAATAATAAACGTGACAAACAGTAATACAGCTGATAAAACATGTATTGTATGTGGGACCCATACACTTTAGCTGAATATTTAATTCAAATAAATTAAAATCCACGCACCTAAAACTAAATAGCCAAATTAACTCGCCCGATTACAATGTCCATAATTAAATAATTTATCCAGTAATTCAAAATAATTTCAGAAGAAAAAAAATGAATCAATATCTACTTCAACAAAATAACATAATGTAATTCAACATAATAAGAGAAAGGAAAACTAATAATTGACGTCAAAACTATTAATTTTACAGTGTTTAACATAAATGGTTTTTATATTCACAACAACTTATCGACACAAAATCATCATTTTTGGTGTCAAACATGCATTAGAATTTGCAAAAAAAAGTTATAAAAATAAGCAGACAATAAGTGGGTATATAATCGTTTTATACATCACAGCGGTTTTTTTATCTGCAGATAACAATGTTTCAGAATACGGCACACAGCGCATGGCCGGTAGATAGCGCTAGTAGGGCTAATGCGTTACCCTATCAAGCACCATAGAGCAATGATAATCTTGGCAGAAAGAAAGCCGAGAGAAGCTTTGAAACTTGCAATAGCAGTATTTTGCGTGTAGGTATTTGCAGGCGTCAGCAAAAAAGGTTTTCTTAGCGCTAATTCCAGAATTTTCTTGAGTTCTATAATGATACATGTAAAATCTATCTTCAAAGATCCAAATAATTCCTTTTATTTCAATATATAAGATTCTTTCCACAGCTTCCATACTAGTAATTATAAATTTTTGGTGTATGATCATGAATATCTTTATTCTATTTATTATTATTATTCCCTCCATAATTAATTTTCGTAAAACTTTGATCATCGTCATTTATATTGAGTCAATAATTACTCAAATCATAAGTATATATTATTACTCAAATTATAAATAATCCGATTTTCATAAATAAAGGCTAGTTTTTTCTTCAGTAAAATACCTACAAATTCAATATCTCCGATTCTCTAACAAAAGTAGTATTTTTTGTTTTAAACTCATTTGTTTATGAAAATCCAGAAAAATATAAACAAATGCATTTTTAACAATTTAATTGTACGTATTTTACTGAAGAAAAAAAACTAGCCTTTATTCATGAAAATCGGATTATAATTGAAAATTTTTTGATACAAAAACCATTGTTTTTTTTATTTACACGATAGCTTCATTAATAAATTAGGAAAAAATTTGAAAAAAATCTACAATATACCTTGTATATCTACAAGTATCACACATTAATATAAAAATTATCAAATTCGATATTATTAAAGGATATAACTTTTCGTACGTATACGTAAATATCAGGAAACAACTACTTCCAACTCTATCCAACTTCTTTCCTCCGTATTACTACTTATTCTCCTTTTTTCACTTTCCTCCGTTTCTGTAGACTAATACTTTTGTTTGCCTTGTGTTGACCTCTATTTTGTTTTTGGAGCCAAATTTTTCTAAACCTTTTAACATTTCCTCTAACCCTTCGTTACTGTCTGCTACAGCTACTACATCATCTGCAAATTTTAAACAAAATATTTTCTTATCACTATTTCCCCTACATTTTTTATTTTCCACTCCACCAGATCACCTATATAAACGTTAGAAGTGTTGGACTTAATGAGGTTCCATAGTCAGAAGAAGCTATATTCTAGAATTATTTATAAAGAAAATTGTGCAAATCCAATAACATAAAGCTCATTTTTATATTATATAAAGGTGATCATTGTGTTAGAAAAAATATTTTTTCTTAATTTTTTATTTTGCATGCCAAGATATTATCACTTACAATAGCACCTTAATTAATCTCATGGGAAATTTTTAATAATAATTCGATTTTAATTTACCAAGGCTTGTTTTATTCTCTGAATGATTTGAGATAGGGTTAACGTGGCAAATTTTTAAAAACAATTAACGTATCCAAAGTCACGTGCAATTGTTTATACGGTAACCGGTAGGAACTTAAATTTTCGTATGAACAATTGCTTGTAACATTAGATTATTGTTAGTGTATTGTAAGTGATAATATGTTGGCATGCAAAATAAAAAATTAAGAAACAATATTTTTTTAACACAATAACCACCCTCATATAATATGAAAATGAGCTTGATGTTATTAGATTTGGACAATTTACTTTTAAATAATTCTAGAATATCGCTTCTTCTGACTATGAAACTTCCTTAACAAACAATCTTGTTTTACTTCTTTAAAGGTTCTAAAACTATTCGTAACTCCTTCCCTTGTCATCACCTCATTTTGAGTGTCTGCGTATATTCTTTTAATCATCTCCATGATTTTATTTTGTAATCCTATTTTCTCCAATTTCGTCATAACAATTCTTCTGTCTACTACATTAAAAGCCGTAATGAAGTTAACGAATACTGCAAACACCTTTCTTTTTTTTCTTCTAATTTATTACGTATTAAACTATTTAATATGAATATTTTGTCTCTAGTTCTTCTTTTACCTCTAAATCCTGCTTAGATCTCTTCAATTTTACCTTTTTCTTTGATCCAATGTCTCATACTTTCGCTATTATATTTGCAACTTATTTGAGCCCTACAACTAACAGTGCCACCCCCCTATAATTTTTACATCTTAGTCATCCCCTGCATTATGTATAGGATATGTTCTTGTTATTTCTCATCCCTAAGCTAATAATCTACTTTATCAAACATTTCATTAGTAATACCTGTTAGTTCTACTTTTTACTCTACTGATAATCCTTAAAAAAATTCAGCTGCTATTCCGTTTTTCCCCGGTTGCCTTTTTATTTTTCATTCTTTTTAGTGCCTCAAGCACTTCTATTACTGTTATTTTTCTATCCAAGACATCCCACTATTCAGCTTTTTCGCATTCAGTTTGCCCCCTTTTATTCGTTTGTCCTACCTCTTGGTTTTTTTTTAATAGTTGTATCAGTTCCATGTAAACTTTTAACATGTTCTTCCCAGTCTTCTCTTTTGATGTTTTTCCCTTTTGTTACTTTCTTTAGTCTAAATATTTCTATTGCCCTCCATAATTCCTTTGTCCCCTAGCTTTTTGAATTTTTTAACCTTTCACTCTCGTAGCGTTTCTCTTTTAATTTGGTTTAGTTTTTTCTTTGCGCTTTTGTAACATCTTTTAAAAGACTACCAAACTATTTTTGTTTGTTCATTATACTCTTTTTTTCAATATTTTTCATGTGCTTTTTCTACTTCGACTTTCTTCATACCTTACTTTTCTGCTACTTCCAATACGTTGAAAATCATGTAGTCCCATTTTTCTTGTATACTATCCCCCTCATTCATCAGCTATGTTAATATAAGATGTATTTATTTTTTCTGAGAGAGCGTAGCGAGCGAAGAACGGGCTCTTTTATATTAAAATATCATTGTGTGATCTTTAAGACTATATCTACGCATATAATGACGCTTGTTTTAAGGTCCTAGGCGTTCAAACACAACCTTGCGTTTAAAATTTTTTAAAAGTGAATTTTGCAAAAATATCACATTTTCGCACCTTGGCACTTAACAAAGATGCTTCTCCAATACTTATTTACCCCCGCCATACCACCCCCTCTCTCCATCGTGCGGCTGGATACTAAAGCTCGAACAAAATTTTTTGAATGTAACGTTGTGCAGAATACCCTAAAGTGTATATGACACAACTTATAGAAGGGTAAAAATAACTGACAGGACAAAAATTAGGACCAGCTTGGCTGGCTGACAGCCTATTTAAGGCCGCAGCAACGAAATAAAAAGTGCGTAAGATTTAGCATGAAAATTGATAAGTTAATTTAAGACTGCGTATATATTTAGATCTTTATGGATTTATATATTCATCACATACGTACAAAAAAATGTACTTAGTGGTTTCCTAAAATGACATTAATTATTGGATTAATTATAGAATCAATAATATGTAGTTGGAATAAATCTTAAATCAATTAGGTGTAAGTCCTTGAAGTATGTTAATAAATTTACTATTCTTGAGTAAACATTAGTCTAATAAGACAGCAGAATTTTTAAAGATGTTAGTCAGGGTCCTTTATACAATCTGATAAACCTTTTCGTTGATAGAATTTTTCAGAAGTCCATGGTTAAGATTTACCATAGGTACTCACTTTTTTGGGGGTCAGTTGTAAAAAGTGAAATAAGTGTAAAATAATTTTTTTTTAAATAATTAGGTTTTAGAAATAAATTAATATATAAAATAACTCTAAATAATTTTTTTAAAAAAGTTGTGTAGAAAGACCTAATTATAAATTTATAAAAAAAAAAAAAATTGAAAAATTTTGGAAAGCAACGTTGAGCAGGAGACCCTTAAATATATCAGGAACGGCTTGTAGAAGTATAAAAAGCATTTACTTAAGGACAAAACTTGGACATAAGTTGACTAGGTGACTGGCTCATTGAGGCGGCAGCCAAGGGCTGAACCGTGCGCAAGTTTCATTCTGAAAATGATTAACTCACCCTAAGACTATGCAAGAATTTATGTGTTTATTCTGATGTAATAAAATCACCTTATCTTAAGTCAAACTTTGAAAAGATAACCCTAATCAAACTTTTCCTCTATTGCTCTTAATAGACTAATAGAACAGGATAGGCCATAATAAGTTTTATGGACCACTGCTCTACGGGATAGATTTTGGTGACAACCGTGGGATAACTAGAGATTATCACCTAGAAGATGACTAAAGGCTATAGTATGAAGGAAAACAGTGTTCTCGACGTACAAAACTTATAATCATCTTAGTGAATTGAACTTGATAATTATAAAAGCGTAATAAATAAAAATAAGTAAGAGATAGGTCATTCTGAGAATTATTTTCAGAATCAATTAAATTCAAATAATACTAAAGAAATAATTAGTATAGACATGATAATCATAAGTATCAAAACAAATGAATTAAGCAATAAAAAAATAGAATAGTAACAAACAGTGTATGATTTAACTAATATTATAAAAAAAAATAAAAAATAAAAATTTAAGGAACTTTATATTTATATTTAACAAGCACTTACAAAAAAATTCTATACAAAAAAAAAAAGAAAAAAAAATATTGATAAAATAGAAAAAGTTTTGGAGTAAAAAAAATAATATGAATAAATTTAAAAAAGATTTCATACATAATGTGGTTTTTTAAGTATAAAGTTAGGGGGTTGGCGCGCGAAGCGTGCAGGGGGCGAAGCCCCACTAGTTACTTATATAGTCGATGTACAGTGTATTATGTATACCGTGTGTTTAGTGTGTTTGTGTTTACGTACGTACATACGTGTAGATGTCTGTGTAAATGTGTGTGTGTGCGCCCATGCGTGTGTAATACACACATTTAAAGACTTGTTACTACTTTTATTTAAATGAAGTAAACAATTACCGAAAAATTTTTGAGAGATGTGTTGTTTGATGTAAATACCTAATCTTAGTTTCTAGTGTTTTGCATGTATCTATAGTTTGTTTAGAAAATCATGAAAAGTATACAGAAATAATTATTTTCGGTTTTGTGCGCACATAACCTTGAAATATTCGAAAATACGCGATATCTTGAACATAAAGCCAGATAGGCTAAAAATAACAGTTTTTACGGGTGTCCTAAAGGGTAAACAAACATATAGTTGGACAAATAGAGTGGTTTTAGTCGACATTACGCCAAAACCTTGAATTTCCTAATTTTGGGTATATCTTTGTCAAAAAGTAGTAAAGAAATTTCGAATAAAATTACAACACGTTAAGGATGTGGATACGAATGCATACAAGTTATTCTAAAATAATTTTATAACAGTACAACCTTTAAAAAACAGAAATTACGCTACATCTCGACGGGTAAAAAAGATAGGTCGAAAATGACAATTTTTACAATTTAATGCAGAGATGCATACGTTATTTAGAAATTATTTTTTATATCATTAAAAAAAAACATAACTTAAAAAAGACTAACGTTTTCAAGTTATAAATTCATTGCATCTTATGGATTGTTTTTTTATTTGTCATCCTATTTACGCACATGACTTCGGGGTGAGCAAGCTTAAATTATTTAAGGTCATATTTTACGGTAAAAGAAACGAATTTTACCGTATTTTGGGGGGAGTGGGGAAAGCGGGGGGGGGGGGGTGGTATGTATGTATTAAGATATATATCTTCCTATATTATATAGTTGTATGGTTTTAGGGTAAGTAATAACTCCCCCCGCTCCCCCTCAGCTCCCCCCAGCTCCGCCCCAAAATAAGTTAGAATTCGTTTCTATTTACCGTGGAATATGACTTTAAATAATTTAAGCTGGCTCCCCCTCCCCCGCCCTCCGCTATCGCCCAGCTCCTCCTCAGCTCTCCACCAGACTTTCCCCCTACCTCCCCCCCAGTTCCCCCCCAAACATGTTTTTCCTTTCTGAATAAATTTTAACAACATCATTACTTTTTTATAAGTATAAAAATACCTATATGAAAAACCAACTTCCATGCAAATTAATTATGTAGCAATTAATAATAGTAAATAGAATATCAATATTTATAATCGTACATTAAAAATTTATCATTATACCTATGGAAGCCGTAAAAAAATCCTATATATTGAAACCAAAAGTATTATTTAGATCGTAGGGAGATACACTTTTATATATTATTATAGATCTTGAGAAAATTCTGGAATTAGCGATAAGACATGCTTTTCTGCTGACGTATTCAAATACCTACACTGAAAATTCTACTCTTGAAGGTTTCAAAGCTTCTCTCGGCATTATTTTAGCAAAGAAATTGCTCTGTGGCACTTAATAGGGTAATTTTTTACATGAATATACCCATCATTGAAAAAAAAATGTCTTGCGGAAAATAAAAAACAGAAAGACACAGAAGATATTATTATAGAAAACTGTTTCAAGAATCTACAAATAATATGGACTTTCGATTTGATGAACAAACTTCATAGCTTATAGACTAACACACATATTATCGCAGCGTTGGCTATAGCATGAATCTATCAAATTCACAAGGAAAGAAAAAAGTAGAAATACTTCAAAACTACAGAGAAGGGGCTTTATAAATGTAACATACAAGATTTAAAAAATTATAATCGCTGAAGATGTAGAAAAATCGGTAGAGAAGTAAAGAATAATAAAAGAGAGTAAGGCTGCTATCAGAACTAAAGGAAGAACAAAATACCATACTTTGTACGAAATAATTTAATTAAGAGCAAAAATTTAAGAGAAATAAGTATAAAAATGACAAAAATATTCAAAAGAATCTAAACATATACAAAAAAAAAACAGTTAATTACGGCCAGGGGCTAACAAATTTATTCGAAATTATGAAAAAGAGAAGGCAAGGGTGTCTTTGAAGCCTGGTACTTTCAAGTTTATTTGTCTAAAAAATAGGCGATAATGAATATAAAATAAAACAGGAAGTGTAACAGTAGGCAAAAGCGGAATTTTATTCTGTAACAATATTCTGCCCCCCTTACCCCCCTTCTCTAAAGATCCCCCTTAAATCACGGGTAAATTCGTTATGTTGTTACGTGTTTTGATTGTTTGTCAGTTGTTTATGCCCCCTTTAACCCCTCCGCCCCCTCCTCAAAAAAACGATCGTTTTCTCCTTGATTTCACGTTAAAAGTATTTTTCCCATTTTTCGTTGGTCTTCCCTCAGCCCCCCACAATCCCCCTCAAACTTCCCTCGTCCTCCTTAAGAACTTATAAAATTTTCAGGACTTGTCGACCCC
>JAPYYV010004066.1:0-26944 GCA_030522625.1 Copidosoma aretas
GCGGTGGCGGGTTTTTTTTTTTTTTTCTTCTTGCGGGGATGCGCGTGTACGGTTGCGCAACGGGAAACGCTGTGTCGGGGAGCGGGAAATCGATTGATGATTCGTTTTTGGGATTGTGTGTGTTTTTTTGCAGCTCCAAAGTTCAAGGAACGATCGAAATTGAGGCGAGTCCCCGTTAACGATCCGCATTTTTACAGCCGTTATGGGTAATGCCGATCATGTTTCGCAAGGCAGTTGTCGGTTGCGAGGCCTTCGTGAGACGGGTGCTGTAGTGGCCGGATATTGAAAATATTTGTTTCGAGTGCCATACATTTTTTCGATCACGTCGGGCGTGTGCAATTGCTAGTGTTGAAGTTTTTTCGGAAATACCTAAATTGTTTTCCCTTTTTTTTTTTTGTTTCGCTATCATTGGAGAAGTAAAAATAATTTAATACACCATGGTAATTTGTTTTATGAAATCCATTATTTTTCCTTCCTGTCGTTACCGAGCGACATTTAATGTCGTTGATAAGTATACTAATAGTGTTTTTACATTCATGAATTCGAAGGCAAAGTGGCACTCGATTATCGGTTATCGCATTTTGCTGAGAATAAAGCGTCGTGTCGAGCGAAAATCAATGGATTTCCTAATTCAATTTACTAATCAACGAGTAGTAAAATAATTAAATATTCTTTTTTTTTTTTTTATTCGCGTTAAAGAACCTTTGATATCACTTCTTCACGGAACGAGGTATAATATTAGGGTTGTCGCAACACTATCGAGAAAACCTGCATCTCCCAAATACAAGAGTTTGCAAACACCCGAACAGCAAGTACATATTATATTATATTATGGTACAGGCACTCGAACGATGTTCTGTACGTCATTTACCGCTCGGTTAGAAGAACACTATAAACTCAATCAAAATCTTACTCGGCTCTAATCAGGCTACGAATGCTCGTCCAGGTAATTTAGTACAACACCATTTTCCATGGACGACAAAATAGACAGGTTTTTTCATCGATATTAGTCACAAAAACGAATTGGAAAAAATAACCAAGTTTCACAATATAAGATGAGACATACATACAAAAAATTGAATATTATCAATATCATTACGCACAGAACGAGACTGCAAAAATGTACATCTAGTATAGCCGATATACTATTCGTACAAGCCCCGAGGAGTATCGTAGACCGCTACAGCCAAGGACCACATTGACGCTGCGTGCATTTTCAAACGCCCGTACTGGTAACATAAGTTTGCCGATAATAGTTACACATTACTCAGATTCTCGCGATAACCGGACAACGACTCGATCGAGTTGAAATCTCGAAACTTTCCGTTTTTTTATAGGTAAGTATACACGCACACCCATGACATTAACACTTTTTTTTCCATATCTCTCTCTCTCTCTTTTCGCAGAAAATGACGCAGATCAGGTTGTCACGTCGCACTGCATATATTATTATACATCATGCCGACTAGACCGGACTGGAAACGTGAGCCAGTCAGCCGGCGAGCGACGGTCAGGGTCGCATGGAGTACTTATTTGATAGGCGATACTTATTTTAGTGGGCCGATATGCCTGTGTTTACATAATTATACATACAGGTCATTTTACAAATAATGCGATATTTCACGAAGCCTATGTTTATAAACAACGCATTCTATTATTTTGACTCGATACTTTTTTTAAACAGTGTAGCTAATTTTCTCTGGATAGCCCTTTTGAAACCGAGTCATAGAAAATAATTACCGTGGCCGTAAGATGAAAAAAACTGGCCAAAATGTCATAACCGTAGTGCGAAGCATTTCAAAATTTCATTTTTAGCAGCTTATACTGCATATATGTTCACATTTTAATTTTTTTAAGATTTATTTTCGTATAATCTGAACCGTCTGTAGCCTTTTCTACAGGGTGTTCCGAAAATGTTCCAGGAAAACTATATCACGAGAATAAGCTCGTCAAGACGAACAAAAAAGCTCTTTACCCAATTTCGATCCGATGTGTGGTTTTTGAGATATTGTCAACTGAAAATCTGTATAATCACTGTAAAAAAATACTTAAAAAACTCTCGTAGACTGTTATGTTATACAGAAATTCCTTGATTTTCAATTGATAATATCTCGAAAACTACGCATCGGATCGAAATTGGGTAGAGCTTTTTTGTTCGTCTTGACGAGCTTATTCTCGTGATATAGTTTTCCTGGAACATTTTCGGAACGCCCTGTATAGTATTTTGAGCCGATAAAAAATACACTCCAATCACTAAATTTTGAAAATCTTATTGCACACACCAAAATATCCCTTTTTTCGTGAAATGACTCACGTATAATATGTGCATGTATATGTATATGATGTAGTGAAATTCTTGAATTTACTATGTATACATTATTATTGTGTTACTTGTATTACTTATTAAATTATATGATTACATTATATACGTATACGTTATTAAAAACTACTCTATTTAGGTTTCAAGTGTAAGATAAGTCTACTCACGAGACATAATCTCCTTATTTCCTACTCCGTTGTTGATCCCTCACTGCTCAGCGTAATACGTGTTGACTCGACGAATGACTAGATCGCACTGTTAACAAAGCATCGGATAAGCTGCGCAGCTCATTGCGCGGTATACAGTGCGCAGCTCAGCTAGGTCACTGGCCACTGACTCGCTCAGCTGACTAAGCTCACAGTGCGATTTAGTCATCCATCGAGTGAACACTTATCATGTGGTAGTATCATCGTAAATATTGAGGGTTCGGCTGACTAGTAGTTATTTATATTGTGCAATTAGCGGTCATTACCGTAATAATGCCCCCAATCTCAGAAATATTTAAAATTATAAATTAGTTGACTATATAGTATATAAAGGCTTATCAAGCGTTGCGCCTTTTTTTATACTACGTATATATACTGTATGTATAAGAACTGAAAATTGACTCTAAGTACGTACTATACTTACTTGTTGTTCAATTTTACACAAATACCAGTCAAAGAAAATTACGCTTTCATTTGTTCTATATCAGACACGAGAAAGCATTATAAGTAATTTGGGTACTCGTGCAATTCATTCGATTGAAAACGTTATAAAAACGAGCTGATGTAGTACATTAACCTTACTTATGGGCCATTATAACGGAAACTGTTCACCCAACCGATCGTTCGACACGACGAAAAAGCGCATCTTTCCCCCTTCCACGCCGGTGTTTCGAATACTCCTCGCGGAAAACGAGAACACTAATATTTACACGTTCCCGAGGAGAAAGTAAGACAACAAACAACACAATAAGTATACCCACCCGAGCGCACGCGTCGTCGATCAAGTGGGTCAGCGTCTCTTTTCGCCCGCGCATGATGACGCCATAACGCTCCGAAAAACGCAAAATTGGCCAACGACGTCGTCGTCTGCACCGTCGCGCAAATTCGGCATCACGCAAGGGGACGCAATGTTTTTTTCACCATCTTCCCCGGCGACTTGGAGCGCGCGTCCTTGCCTCTTCAACCCCGGCGACCAACGACCAGACTCTTGGCCCCTCTATTGTATACACCCTCCGTTTTCATTTTCGCGTGATCTTCACCACCGGCCCGTGCCCTCCGATTCTTCCTCCTCGCGCGCATCGAGCGCCCGTCGTCGCAAGATGCCCCGCGTCGTAAAGCGTCGTTACGATTCCGCGCGACGATATTCGCGCGCGATGGAGCACACGCGTCATGCAGCGTACGTGCCTCCGTTTTTCCCTCGACCTCGCGCACACAACAACCACCGTACAGGTATAGTACAAGGCGCGTCGGGTAAAAAGTACGGCTCGCCAAAAACGTGCGGCCGTCGCGTGCCAAGTGCCCCGCACTTCCGCGTCGAGCGATCCGATCCGGCGGCGCTTCGCGTCGGGCCCCCCCCCCCCCTCGACACCCGAAAATCCATGGCGCGCCGACGATCACTGTGCGGCGCAAACGACTCGAAAGAAAGAAGAACCGAAAACACACGGGCCCAAGGTCCTTCCACACCCGGAAGTTCGCGGGCCCCGTACGTTTGTCGCACGCGCGCGGTTCCGTACGAATACATGTGGGTGTGTGTGCTCCTTTGTCAGCTGTGCCACGATCGAACGCGAGCGACGGGACCCGCGTGCTCAATCGCTCGGGTCCATACGTGCCCGGGCGCGTTACAAGCTCGTTGTCGTTGTTCTTGCTGTCGCGGGTCTTCTGTGACGTCGGTTTTGTCCTCTCTTCTTCCCATCGCTGCTCGTATTATACGCGTCTCCGCAAACCCGCGGGATGAGACTTTTTCTGGCGTATAGGGGGTGGGAAGAAAGGGAATAATGAAGTAGGGTGTATAATCAAACGGAAACCGACACTTTGCGAGCGCTCGGAACTCGCGCATAACGCTAATATACACACGCTTAGGGGGAGGGGGGGGGGGAGGGCAACACGAGCACGGCGAGTGATCACGATGAGCTATCGGCATTGGAAAGTTCCCGCATGCATATAATGTACGGGCTTCAAGTATAATAGCTCGAGACGATGGATTGTTGTGACGGTTTTTTCATACAAGCATATCTACCTACTTTATATACTTCTTGTATTCTGTTTGCAGCAGGTGCTTCCGGACGACGGTGATGTAACGCGCGTGTGTTCGAGTAGGTATGGAGGATGTGTATGGAGATAATAAAAACAGGAGGGGAGAGCTTTATAAGCTTATACCGTAGACGCAAGTGCCGCGTGGGTTCGAATCGATTTTGGTAATGGCTTCGGCTGGACGCGTTTGTTTGTGTGTGCGCTTACGCGTGGGTGGTGTTTGTTACTTTTTTTCGATCTACTGTGTAGAATAAGTAGGTAGTTTCGCGAAAGAAACATAAATAGCGAGAGATATGCTCATGAGCAGGTTGCGAGCCGAACATTGCGTGGAGGATTTCGTGGATTTATATGGTTCGCGCGGTGTAATAATAGTAACGTATGCATTAGAATTAGTGTCGGCGGATTTAAACATTGTATTTTTGGCTTTTATACCACGTGTGTATATCTCTATATGTATAGAGTCTATAATGACAAGGCAATGTCCAACCAATCTTAGAATTATCAATACCCACGCGCCAATGATAATTTACATGCAAGCTCAGTGGAAAGAGTTTACCGAATATCCTCAGCACTCAACACGGTCAGTTATGATTCGCTAGGTTTTACTGAAAATTTGATGGTGTGTTTTGTAAACAGTCAGCGAATCCACAACTTTTATTACGACTCGATTGATTTTGGTTTTGAGTTTCAATGCAGCAAAGATCGATTTTGATAAGTGTGAGACACAAACTTTATTTCCGCATTCGTAACCATTGATGAATAAGTGTGACACGCTATTAACAAGCACGGAAAATTATATCGGCGAGCAAATTTTTCCTCCCTCGGTCCCAATAATCTCGACTACCCGCTCATCAATCGAGAATGAATTTATTTTTTTTCTTCCCGTCGAGCAATGAAGTTGTTGAAAGATATACCGCGCGACTGACTTGTACAAAAAAGTTTTACCGCGAATTCCATCTGATTTCGATGCAAACATCAGTTCATCATTTTTTTTACACATCGTCGCAACCCCAAATAGATTCCCCCTATACCTCGCTTGTTTTCGAGTAAACAGCGCGTCGATCATTATTTTCCACAGTCTTGCTGCTCGCCGGATTAACAAGCGCATTAGCTCATTACGCGGATGACAAGGCAAACGACGACTCCTCGCGCCTCTCAAAAATAACCTGTCAAATTTATATTAGCGCTAAATTAAGAAGGCTCTACATTTAGACGTTAGTGCCCTACCCCCCCCCCCCCCCCCCTTATCTCTCTCCATATCCACGCGATCATTGTAGTTTCTCTTGCGCAGAGCAGAGTTAAAATAAGAGAATGAGCCATTATAACCATCATGGAGTTACTTCCCGCAGATAAGTACGTTGACGGAGCGAAAAAATCGTAGACTTCCTTCAATCAGCATAGTTGTCGCTCCGGGAGATTTCGTTTGCATTACATTTGAATCTGTGTGCCGTGAATATCAAACCATGCGACTAATAATATTGTACGATATGCGTTGATACTTGGAAGAAACGCTGGCGCTGTTTATAGATACAATAAATTTTGCTCGTAAACGGTCAACGAATAAAATATAAAATAGATGTTTGAGGGATCGCTAACGATCTGTACATGGACGTGAGACAAGACAGCTGGCGGTTGGAAAAAAGTAGATGAAAATTAAAAGATTCGACTTGGCTCTTGGCCAAAACCGAGTCGATGCTGCCGAATTGCAATACGTGGTTTGTACAGGAAACCTGAGCACAAAGTACAAAAGTGTAAGCTCTTCAGCTCTTTTTTACGCGTTTTTTTTCAGAGCTTTGAAATCATGAGTTTTATTCGCTTATCTGAACTCTTAACGCAAAACCAAGACTTTCGCGATACTCGAGTGCAGCTGGAGTTCCGAGGAAAAAACCGAGGGGCTTTTCTTCTAGCGCACACTATCGTTCACGCACATAGATACTTATCGATGTCAGCGATCGTAGATACGAAACGACGACTTTTTTGCACTGCACTTTTACGATGAAACAACTTTCTTTGCGTCATCAGTTGTAGGCTATATTCAAAGCCGTTTCTTGTTTTTTCCGAATTTTCAAATTTTTCGCTTCATGTCTCTTTTTACTTGGCAAAAGTGCGCAAAGACAGTTTTACGTTTGCACACGAAATTACCGAGCGACAATTATCTTATATCATACCTTAATTATCGTATATGTTTATCTTCCTCCGCCGTCCTGTTGTTAGTATTATTTGATCCTCTGCCCTCTTTATCGAAAGAAAAAAACTTGACCGTCATCCCCGAAGGTGCCCACAGCGAAACCGCGGCGGTCAATCGTAAGCCAGTAAAAACATTGAACGAGTGCACTGCAGGTGATGGATTCCCGGAGCCGAGCCTCCGCAAAACGTCGTTCCCAGTTGTTTGGACGAGTCGCAACTTTTTGTTTGTTTATTCATGTATTTTCTCCCGGTTTTCCTCGCGAATCGAGAATCATTGTACGCGCTCTTTACACCCGGCGCGTAATTGAATTCGCGCACGAGGAAAACATTTGTTTGCCGGCGGCGGTGATCAAGGTAGAAAATTATTTGCTCCAATTATCACTCTCGAAGAAAAAAAACCAAAAATTCAAATTCCGCTCTTCGAAGAAGCAGCTGTCCCGCGGACGGGGCGTGAAGAAAGACAACGAGAGGGGATGAAAAAAATTTCTTTCCTCCTTGCCCATCGCCCGCGGGTCATCGAGTTATTCAGCATCGGAAACCACTAACGGGTGGCCACGAGCCAAAACGCGCTTCGCGCGCTTCAAAAGCCACAATTCGATGCAGGCACTATATACCGTACGACGTACGATTGGCGCTCGACCCTTCGGCCGCGGACGTGAGCAAACAGTTTCGCGAAATTGCAACCAACCCAGACTATTGTAATACCGAGCAAACGGCTGATGAATTATTTCCCGGTCTTTGTACCATTACACCGCACTGAGAGAAGTAAAAGCTTACTGTCAACGTGGTCAGTTAGTTATAAACGTACCGTAGTGTTATGCTGTTTTTTTGCAAGAGTGTAACTATCAACTCACAAAAGTTTGTAGTAATCGTCGCACGTTTGTTCTACACTGACGATACGTATTTAACGTATTCGCACGTTAATCGTGAACGCGTGAGAAGTCAAAGCCTCTTAGAAATTCGTACGTTAATGGTTGACGGCCCAAGGTTTACTATGACCTTTTCTTCTCTCAGTGCGCTCGCCGCTGCGGATTCGCATTGATTTGGAATATTCATACAGCGCGCGCACGAGCACAAAGATTATCAGCGCGGGTTAGCGGGAGGGCGCAGGAAGCGGGGGGGGGAGAAAAAAGCCGGCGCATCACGCGCGCGCGCGTGAGCCGACAGTGCAAACTCCCGAGAAAAATGCACCACGCGGTCGCGCGGTGCTCTAATTGCGCTAACGCCCGATTATTTGCGATCGATTGCAAAAACAGAGGCGCGCGCGAGATTATTCGCGACGGCACGTCATTCCTATACCGCGACATTCGTGGCGGAGGGGGGGGGGGGCGTTTGATGGATGCCGTTTTTTGCAAATCATCGGTGCAGAGCACCTCTAAGGTTGTTCAAGAAGCGTCGATCGCGCGAACGGTGCGGGTTCGTTGGTATATATTTGCGGGCGTGCGAAAATAGTTGCCGAGTCTGAATACACATTTTCGTGTCTTTTCCGCTATCCGGGAACTCGCGCGAACGTGGAACGACAGCGATTATTCGGCCCGAGCTTTGAGGAAAAAATTAGTTCGCAAGGAGATTAGTTTTTTTTTTTCGTTCGTGTAGTGAAGCGCACTGGTTGGTCTGAATACACAGTATTCAGTATAATCTATACTGGCGGTAAAGCTTCAAGCCTCCAACAATGTTGGGTTGATTATGGAAAAAAAAATTGCTACGATCGAGTGAAATTAAGGGATAAAACCTGTACGAAACTAATGGGCACGTTGCGCGGTATATATAGAAAGGCGACCCAGTTCAATTGCACCGAGTGAAGGCGCTTGGAGTAAATTTAATATAAATTGCGGGAAAAACAGTCCTTTTCAAGGAAGTGTCATAAAAATGTACGCGAAAAACTTTCGAAACCGATTGTGCAGGTAACAAGTTGCACTGACTCGTTCGTTGGTTTAATTAACGCCGATTTTACGGTAAAAAGAAATAAAAAAAAAAAAAAAAAAAAACTGCCGACATTCCTCCCTTTCACCCGGTTTTTTCCAATTTGGAGAAAAAGTGCAGTTCATGCTGTTTTTCATAAATTTGTAACGCTCCAGAGAAATTAATTAAATTGTCCAATTCCCACCCTCCATGTATATATAAGAGTACCGCACTTGTATATTTTTTCACTCAGCCTCGCTGCTGTGCACGCCACGTTTCACGAAATATAATTAGAAATATAGGTCGGCCACGAAAATAAATCCGCTGGAGGAGACGCGCAGTATCGATCGAACAGAGTTGGATATTAAATTAACAGAGCCCCGTGCAGTCGGGCTTCTCGCTTTACACGACGTCGCGGAAAAAACCCCAACCAACCGTAAAGTCCACTCTCTCTCTCTCTCTCGGAAAGAAATGACTGCGGCCGCCCCAGACGAACCGGTCGACGCGATTCATAATCCAACGCTGGTCCACCCGCACCTTCTCAAACGTTAGCCAGCGAGTCTCTCGTAATCGCCGCGCGAAACGCGGCATCGCGTCACCCCCCGTATTATACACGTTACACCGACTCCGGACGAGAGCAAGATGAGCCTGCGTCCGCACGTGCAGCGTCCGTACAAGTAAAAGACATCTTTTGATAGTCCGCGGTCGCGCGACCTTATCTCGGACGTGAATTGGTCATCATCATCATCTCCGTTTACGTTGTATCGAGAACGAGGAGACGCGGGAAGGGAGAGAAAGAGGGAGCGGCTCGTGATTGTGCGACGCTGGCATTTTCATAATATTGTTGCCCGCGCGTGTCTCATCCCAGAGTGGATTACTGTTATCTTATTTCTTCCTCGCTCCGTGAGCTGCAGGGGTTTTCTTACGGATCTTTTCAGATATTCCCCGGCTCACTGAATTATCCCATGTGGTTTTTTTTTTTTTTTTTTTTTTTTTTTTTTTTTTTTTTTTTTTTTTTTTTTTTTTTTTTTTTTTTTTTTTTTTTTTTTTTTTTTTTCTTTTTTTTTTTAAAAAAACGGGAAACTCGATTCGTCAAGTGTCTTTCTCCCGTACAGTGAGTCATTGCGAAAAAAAAATGGAGGGTATATACGACACGATTTCTCGAATATCGGTAAAATCGATGCGAAACTCTTACGAAAGCCAACAGATGTAACGCGGCAGAAGCTGGCCGATTCACGGACACAGAATCGACCCACACTTTCGGCCAGGGCGTTCGGGCGTCAATGATTGATTCACGAGGTTTTGTCACTCGATGAATTAGAATTGTAATGCCTCCGAGTTCGAGTTTGATCACCGATCGTGAATAAAAAAATAACTGTCCGGCCGTCGGTGTTTGATCAGAGAATGACGTTTCCGAGGCTGTGATTGTGATAATATTTGATTATAATACAGAGTCACGTCACCGTCAAACTTTGGATGATGCGGATCGACGAGCAGAGCTGAGACGTGTTGACGTATAATATGATGGAGCAATCGATCTGTTTTCCAACAGACAAGCTTGAAAACACGCAAGTATATTGCATGTATGTATAATCTCAGTCTGTAATATGCAGCGCAAAAGTGCAAAAATTGCGTCCGCTCGAAAATCAAACAAGTTTGACGGGGGTCCGAGAAAGAGAGGGACTCTACATCAGAAGCGAAGGTGAACGGCTCTCCGTGACGTTATCCGTGGGTATATATATACCCTGCACAGAAGACAAAAAAAAACGAGGGCCCAAAAGTATGGACGTCACGACGCGTCCGAAGCGACGCGCCGGCGAATTATGACGATGCGCGCGCGCGCGCGACCATTTAATCTCAAAGTCAATTATTCGGGGGGTGATGCCCTACGCAAAAGAGCGATCGCGGTTAAAAGCCTCTACCCTGTATATGTATATATATATATATATGCAAATAGACACGCAAAATCGAACGTCAAACCGTCTCTAGCGCCGCGCAATCGGATTCCCGCTCGGTCCGCTCGCCGGCGCGATCGAATTATATTTTCTTTCGATCGGACGTACAGCCCGCCTCCGCTAACCGTGGCACTTTGGTCGTACTTTGGCGGCTGATGGAACAGGGGCTTAATCATGAGAAAGTGAAGATCACTGTTGTTGACTGATTTTCGTCAATTGCACGCGCGCAGAAGACGAAAAACAGTCATAAACAGTGCTCCTCGCTTTCTCACGATTGAGCCCCTGTTGCTCCCCGCACATACATGTATACAACACGTCCACATCGAAAGGCAACGCGCGTCCGCGCTGCTGTTCGATGCAGATGTGTATAGCGACGGATCGAACTCTGTCTTTGCGTCGGAATGGATTCTGACGTTGTATCCCGCGCGAGTGCTGGTGCGAGCGCGCGCTACACGCGCGATCGAACGAAAGAGCGTGCAATTATAATATCTCGTTCCATTACTCCTCGTTCGGGGGGCCGGTGTTTCTCTTTCGTCGTCGGCATCAGCTGCGACTGGTATAACTTGTGACGTCCATTATTATTAAGCGTCGAGCGCGGCGTACCGCTCACGGGGGCGTTTGACGAGATTAGAGACGGGCGTCCGGTGGACCGTCGATGCAGGCTCGTTTCTTTTATTCTTCGGACGTAATTTATTTCCCTTTGATCATCAGACTTTGGATGGATCGCTTGAATCAAAATTAACGGCGCAGGATCGTATACTCTGTTTTCCAAGAGTGGCGCAGTAGCGAGAGCGCGTTGATCCGTTTTGATGCAAATTAATCGTGAGGCCGGAGGATTCATGAATATCCAATTATGAGCGAATCAGCGCGTGATCGATTTTTTCACCCGAGTGGCGACGAGATCGTACGATCGGCAGCCCTAATGTTATGGTTCTTGGTTGTTTAACATTCATCATCACCAATATCACCTGGATCCGTGAGACTTTGTTTTTCCCTCACTTTTCGCAGGTAAAGTGTCAAGAACGTCATCCGACAAATTGAATAAGAAAGTTTCCGAGATTAGATCACAATTTCTGTATCGCATGGCGCGATTGCACCGGGGATGACTCGAGCGTCGTGGTAAAAAAAAAAAAAGTCGCTCCCTCGTTTTTCCGCCACGTGCACTTCACTGCTATTACATATACTTTCGATTTGTGATTCGTTGGAAAGGTTCACCACTGTCATGCTCTATCAGTCAGTTGAGTTGTCAATACTTGGCGATCGATATTATATATCAAAAGCCCAGATCGATGCAATAAATATTTTACAATGTTTAGTATGTGGGGCGCATCGATAATTCAGTCCAAGTATTAGCCATAGAAGCAAAAAGTCATGCATGCACAGGCAAAGCCCTACGGCAAAATTAGATGTAAGCAGCGAAGCTATGATACTCGCGACCACATCATATTATATAATTATGCGTGTATCCTAATACAATCGATAGATCTTCCCGGTGTGGCTTTTCCCGTCATATCAGCGCGTTAATAATACACGCGCATACCATACGCAAATATCGCGTTGCGCATTACAATATTCGTCTTTCCGGATCCACGGACCTTCCTGGGATCACCCCGATAATTAAAATACAGAGAACAAAACAAAGTCTCGCACTACAGCTGTGGATGTCGCGATGATTGGTTCGCACGAACGCATTATCCACCGGTACAATACATATGCGCCTATAACGTAACGCGTAGAACCTGTACAAGCAACGAGCACACACCAGAACGCGCGATTCACTTTCTCCGCGAGCGCTGGCTCTTACGCGTCACGCCGCGCGCATAATCCCGCGCTCTTATCGCCGCTCCGGAATTCGCGATTAACTTCCCGCTCTTTGCGCTCGTTGGCGTGCATTCGCACACCGCGTGCAATTGTATATTACGACGCGCGCGCGGTGGACCCGTGCGAGGAGAAACATTTTTTGGCCCACGCAGTTCAGCAGAGCGCGCGGTTCGTCTAGGCTTGAAATGGCGCGCCGAAAACCGGGGACTGGCAATTTTTGCAGAGGGTCTCGTCGTGTTTTCTTCGTCCGAGGGATTTTCTACGACGCGCTCCTTCTGTGCGATAAATTTGGGTGGAAAGAAAAAAAAAAAAACAGAAAAATATAAGCACACTCGTGCTCTTCTTTCACGAGCGAGTAAATTATTCATCGACGTGTTTTTCGCGTTTTATTTTTAGTCACGAATATCGACACCCAATTGGATTCCGCCTGTGCGTCGCGTCGCCCGGGGCCCCTGGGGGCCAGCGCTAGGCCTACTGCTTATCACCGTGGCTTTTTTGCTCTGTCCTTTGCCCGGGCACTCATTATTTCACGGAGCATGATCGGCGAAAGCTATTTTGCGTTGCCTCTGGAATTTTTTCGTTGCGAATTGCCAGCTGGCAATTATTTTTAGTCGCGCGTGAGGAGTATTATATCCGACGAGTGAAATTATAAAGTTTGCTGGTTTTTTTTGTTCGTTACCCCGTGATGGGAGACAGCGCGAGAGTTGCGCAATATGCTTTTGACTGAAATCGGGCAGTAGCGGTCTCGATATAGGACCTTGACCCGAAATATATTCCGATGGTTCTTTTTTTTCCATCCTGGTGAATACTATACGTATGTTGATGCAAAAGTAACGCGTCCCGGCTATTTTCGGACGACGATTAACCAAGCTTTATTTATACTTTGCGCATATTGAATCATCAAGAGAGAAAAGAAAACATTGTAATAAATACGGGGGACCCGAGTGACAAAAAAAATGACCACACGTATTTGTGTATGTAAGTTGTATCACACTTCGAAAATAATACAAAGCGGAGGGATCGTCGTTTTTTTTTGTCTGTTACGAATTCGCTCATCGGCGAGAGAGATCTCGAGTTTCTCCGCACGTGTGGATTTTCAAATCACCGCAATTTTCCGGAGACGCATAGTTTCGCCGCAATTATATATACTTACGCGCGCGCGAGAATCGGCGATGCGATAACTTATAAGTGCCATCCACCGAGAGAGATGATCACTCCTTGGGTCGCGAGGATTTTATAGAAATGAATTTAATAGGCTGTGAAAAATATAACTCCGCGGCAGCGTAATCGAGCGGTGAAAGTCTTATTACATAGGCTGCAGGTATACTTGTGCACGGATAGCTGGAAATTCGTGTGGTTCGTGTAACAATATGAGAACGGAGTGGCAGATTTTTCGGAGAAACAGCTGCTGCTGAGTGAAACCTTAAACTTTCTTCGTAAAAGCGACGCCGCGGCATTTTTTTGCTCGCCCTCACCCGATTGCAGTTGTATACAATAATAATAAATAGGTGTTTGCTGATCCTTCTTCTGCAGTCTTGTGTAAACACTCTGTGTATTACATGTAACCCGAGCGCGACGGATCAAAAATCATATATCATAAAAAGTATCGACAAGCTCCTAATATTTTCGGCTCGAGCGAGAACTCGTAGATATTTATGATCCGGATCGTCTAAACGAACGCAGTGATAATGAAACACAATCATTATAGCCATTGTCCCACCCTCGCGCCTACGCGATATAAATACATACAGCAGCTAAATCGAACTTCCAAACTGATTCGTATATTATACGATGATCAAATCTACAAGCGCAAGTCGACTTGAGCCAGCGTTACTAATCGAAACACTCATCGCGTCGTTGAATAAGCAAACTTTTCGATCAATTACAGCTCAAAATGCCGAAGAAATCATTCAGAGTTTGAGTGTGCTTTGCTGTCTCGAGGCACACGTACAAGTGAAGGAACATTCCGTGTGTGTCAGTCGAGTTTGTTGGGTATGATTGATCAGAAAGCCAAGACGACTGTAAATGGAAAAAAAACAATCGCCCCAAGCACCAAATTGGCTAATTGTGAGAGAATCGCGTGTAACTTTGTGGCGTACCGAAACGACGATAGCGAAATTTTGTTGGCGCTTGTTTACACACTCGCGAAAAAAAAAATAAGATGACCTAGGAGATATTAGCGCCCGTGAGAGGCAAGTTTATCTGCCGTTGTATCGGAATTTTAGATACACTCGGTACTAATGGCACTTTAACGTCCCAAGTATAATTGGAATTATACATCGGGGGATTGTGAGTGAGCGTATGTATATTGTATATGGCCTTCGACTGAATCATTGAACAATGTGTACAACTGTGATTCGTCAAAACGCACACAATCGCTGTTACGCGTGATAAATCGATGGATCTGTCACCAATTGATGAATCAGTTTGATACCGTCGAACTAAAGTTTTAAAGAGTTCGATTGAAACAAGTTGTTGTACCGACAAAAACTCTATCGTCCGAACATTCCGTTATACCTATACTTAAATGATTACCAAACAGCCCAGCAGTTCATCATAAAGCCGCATCGTCGGCCAAATTATTATAACGGTATACCCCCGCGTTCGAAAGAGGCCGCTCTCTCGGGCCGAATTTCCGAAACGATTTTACAATCGGCTCCGCCTGTACTCACACGCACATCGCGCAGTGTAGGTATAGGTACCGTTCGTACGACACAATGCGCACATGCGCGGGCGCCGACTGGATGGCACACACGTTTTTATTGTTCGCGCCCGCCAGCGGATTGCCCCCGTACGGGTGATATGGCGCGATCAGGCTGCCGGACCGTGACCGGCGCGGGGTTTTTTTCGCGGTCGAGATACGAAGCTGAGCAGCGCCGAGTCGTAAAGCGGCTCGGCGATCGAGTGTATTATAGTGGGATTGATTCTAAGCTGCGGGCGGTGCTCGACGGGAAAGGAGGGTGGGAAGAGCATCCAGGAATCCGCAAGAGCATCCGCACCTCTTTTCGGATTCATAATTTGCCGAGCATACCCGCACGGCTGCCCGAGGCGACACCCAAGGTTCACCTGATGCATAAGAAATTGCGACGGATCGGTTAATACCCGCGTTTGTTTGAATTTCGTGGGGCTCGATTTTTCTGGATTCAAATGTACTTACGGACGGTTGGTATAATACTGTACTGTTCCGGACACAATGCGGCGATGTTTAATACAGTTAGCCGTACATCACTCGCCCGCACGCCGAGTTTATATTTAGATCGCGTGGGAGATGAGGGAGACCCCATCACGGAATCTAGCAAGCCCAGTGTATAGTGTGCTGGACGAAGAGTAAAGTGCTCGTTGCGATGACGCACCAGTTCCTACGAGCCGACGGGACTCGACGAAAAAATAGCGCGCAAACTCGGGTTGTATCATTACGTGGGGTGCACCGACAGTGATTTACTGCAGAGGCCCGCGCGCGAGAAGTACAATTTCATTGTAATCGTGACGCATGCGGGGTGCAAAAAGCAAGCATCGATCATCCGAAGGTGGACATTATTTTCAAAATAATAAACGTTCACGGCTGCGTTCGACAAAAGGGTCTTTTTCTTTCGGCGCATGGATCCCCCCGCAACTCGATGCGTGTTCCACCGAACTTTGGTGATCGAACCACGTTGCAAAAAGAGCCTCCATACACCAGGTTCCTCCGAGAACGCGTGTCGGATTAAATTAGAAGTTACGAGCGCGGGCGTTGCATAACCGAGCGATAACTGACGGATAAGTGTATTCGCTCGACGCAGAAATCGATGCGCGACTGTGCGTTGTAAACCGGATCGCCGTCGTTCGTCGGGCAATTATACGCGTTTGAATATCCGCGCGGTAGATATCGAACGGATAATAGCCGGAGCTTTTGATCACTCCGCTTCGCAATGTACACTTACGAACTGGAATGGTATGTCCATTGCGAGGAAAAAGAGCGCGAGACGTTGTATCCTACGCGCACAGCTTTTGTTCTCGAACCGAGGAGCAACAGCAGCATGGGAAAGTCGAAGCTGCGGGGATTTCGGGTTTTATTTGGCTTCCAACTGCATCGCCATTCGTCAGAACAAACTGGGTCGTTAATATAAACCAGGTGCGTATGAATTATAGGAATCGGAGAGGGAACGGCGCTCTGCGACTCGCGCGTTGAGATATACGCACACGAGTCTATGAAATATTAACTTACGTCGCTCCGATAAATTAGCTCGTCCGATAAGCCGAGGATTTCTCTCGGGGCAATATTATGAAAGTAGGTTTCTGAAGTAGACTTTGCGCCGTTATTCCACAAGTGCTTATCCGTCTCCCGTTTTTTTTTCTCCCTCTCTCGTCCAAGAAGAGTTAGAGAGGAGATCTTGCAGAGTGCGGAGTTTTATGCGATGCGCATACCGTGGGATTTTTTTCATCTCGGCTCGATTTGTTGTTATGCGAGGTCATTTTTGAAAAATTCGAACTGCATTAATTATCATACATAACGTACAAAACTAATTCGACGCCGATGAATTCGCGTCGCGCCAACGGTGTATGAATCTTAAAAATCGCGTCGCAGGCGTGAGTATACGGAATTTCTGGGAATCCCTCAACGTTATTATTATTACTGGTATTCCCATAGTTTTCAATCACCTTGAAGGAGCACGCACCAACAAATTTACGACGTTGTTGTTTTTTTTTCCCATGAAAATTTGTGACTCCAAGTGAGCATGTACTGTATCAATCATCGATTCCAGCCCACGTACAAATTCCAAATCATTGAATACGAATCGACGACTCGACGACTGAAATCTCAGCAGGCGGATCGCGTATAATTATTATTCGCCCAGACGAACGGGGATACTATATAATATCCATCATGGCAAAGTCGGCGTTTGATATTCGCAATGATCGAGTGTTTTCGCACAAGGTATTTTGAGCGATCCGATATCGCCCTGCAACTAAACAGCACGCGGGAAGCCTCAAAAGGCTCGCAACGCGCACAACGGCCTCCGTCTACACATGCACTCGAGATTTTTCGGAGGATGTAAAATACATTTCAGCAGCGCACGCCCATGCAGGAGCCGTAGGTATATGCGTGCATCAAAGGCGCACGTGCACACTGTATACACACTCTGACCCAGAAAGCCACCCATAGGCCGCTATGCGCGCTGCAGTCGTCCGCGATCCTGTACTACATGTATTATACACCCTCCACGGATGATTATTATTAGGCTCTTGCGATCGGCGCCCGGGTTATTTTAGCGCTGCTTCCGAGCCGCGGATTTATTACAGCGCCGTGCAGGTGCGATAAGGCCGGTTTGGACGCCTCGGTTCCCCGGCTGTTGCTACTTTTCTTTTTTTTTTCATCGCCCTTGACCTTCGCGATGGGGTTTTTTTTCTTTTTTTTTCTTCTTTTCTTTTCCGCCGAACGGGAACAGGAAGAGTGGCGTGTGCTTTTTTTTAGCGCCCGTGCGCTTGCGTAAGGGTTGTAAACCAGCTGGGGTGCACGTACTATATTATATGGTCGAGTCGCGAATCGATGGAGGCAGAGGTGATAGAGCCGCCCGAGCTCGGTGCAGGCGCTGTACTTACGCGGGGCTAAAAAAAAAGTACGCGTACTAACTTTCGCCGATATCGAATCACGCATCTGTCGAGTCGAATGACGATATGTTACTATAATCTCAATAATTTATACTCTCTTTATCGCTGCACATATAGCTGGTGTACTTGAAAATATATGGAAAAATACGCACCATATGGCGATGGAAAAAAAAAATTCATGCAAAAGAAAGACAAAAGCCCCCGGAGCAGCTAAATAGCACATAAAATTGAAAAGCCACTGCCGCAGCTATCTTACATTTTGCACGAGGCTCGTGAAACTCGCTAAGCGTATGGCGTTCGAATTTTCCCGCCGTTTCGAAGAGAGCGCGAGGTCGTACAGGTTTGGTTCAACATCAGCAGCGAGTCCCCCATTGGTTTAGTGAAAGTAAGAGCGACCGGCAGACACGCACGTTTATATAGCGCGGCCAGTGCCATAAAAGAGCGAATGCAGCAGATACTGCAAGGCCCGCCTCAAGTATGTATAAGTATACGACACGCCTGGGGGAGAGCTAAAAGTGCCCGAACGCTTCGTGAAATGCATAAGTATTCTTAAATCATGAAATATGTGTGTATCTATAAAACAAGGGTACCTCTGTGTGCGTGCGTGTCTGCTTATAACGGCCGTGCGGTTTACAGTTGTCGTCGTTGCCGTCGTCGCGAAATGAAATATATTTATTGTTGAAAAGTCCTTGTTCCGCGGGTGAAAGCGATAGGTGCAATTTTCCAACTCAACGCTACAGCGAAACTCGCGCCTCAAACGTGAAAAGCGACGATGATCCGCCAGCGGAAACGGATGGATTTACGCGAACGACCGTCGGTGGCTGCATACGAGTACGATTTATTACTGCACTCGCTCCGTGCTTAATTCGTGTGCTCCGATTGTTTTTTGTTTTCTTCCCCCAACAAACGTAACAAAAAGTTCCCGATTATTATTATTATTATTATTATTATACGGTACCCGCGTCGTATCACAAAGTATATACTTATGTCTGCATGTCTGGCGTCCGACTTGACCCACTGCACCACAGACGCGAGTAAAAAGCCAGCTAGCGGCAATTGCACCGCGTGCGATAAGACTCGTGCAAAATTATGGTAAGAGCACCGAACGAGAAAAGAAAAAAAACAAAAATTAGTTTCGTCCGCTCTCGAGTAAAAATCGCTCGGATATGCGGAAGGAAAATTTCAACTGCTCACTGCTCGAGCGCGTGATGACAATCGACTTTCCGAACCGCGGGTCGCTATTGTAATAGCCTGCACGAATAAATCCATAAAAGCAAACGACACGTAATACAAACGCACAGCTATTACACGTGTGTTATAAGATATATATATATGGTTAAAACGCAACGACGAACGAAATATATATACGAGTGCGTACGATTAACAACCACACACTCGTGCCAACTTATACACCGCAAGCGTGTCGGTGACTATATTATATACGGACGAAAACCCACCAACTCACCAGCTCCGGCGGTCCTGCAGCTGTTGGCCGGAGTAGCCGTGCCTCCCCGCAGAGGTGAGCCACCCCCGTGCGACGACGACGAACAGTCGTTCATGCGTGTGTGTAATGATACATCGTCAGGACGACGACCCTCGTTCCTCCTCCCCCCGCTCGCGGCACATCTCCGGCGACTCCTCCCGAGGGATCCTCTTCTTCTCGGGCGCACCGGGCGCAATGTTCATTTGTCCATCGGCGCGCGCGGCCGGGGCTAGGACAAGTCGGAGCAACGATCGCTGCCCTCCGGACAACTCCGCTCGGTCACAGCTGGGCCGCACGCTTTGACAGGGACGCGGTTCTCGGGCGGACAAGAGCCCTGCTGCGGCGCCGATGCGTGCGGGCGCTATGCATACATTGCGGCTCGAATGCTCGCCGAGCTGCAGCGCGCACCGCGCGTGCGTATTGTATACTTGAGTATTCTTGATACGCGCCGAGAACAATGGAGGTGTGTATACTTGTCGGACGGATGGTGCTGCGGGTGGGAAGAAGAAAAGGACTCGGATTGCAGTTACAAAATGTACGCGAGAGAGAGAGAGAGGAAGAGCGACGGCCGCGCACGCCCCGTGTACAGTCTGCCCATTGGTGCAGCCTGGCTGTACTATACTAGGCCTACTGGTTCGCGTGTAAAAGCCCCCGCACCGCGTCTGGATGTCTGGAACGCTCTCTCTCTCTCTCGCGCGCGCTTGGGGGAACGTATGATGATAGTACTTGTGCGCGTGTGTTCGTATATGGACGATGGCGGCTCGCCGCTCTTTCTCTGCGTCCCGCGCGCTGGCTCGGCTCGGCTCCTCGGCCCGCGACGGTTCGCGCTCCGCGAAAAATCGCTCCGAGCTTTGTGGGCCGTATGCCGGAGCATGTATATACATGTTCGTTTTGCCGATCCGCATCGCCGAGAGACCAATTCGTTGACTGGAAACGTAACGTGTTATAACTATGGTAACATGATGTTTAAATTCGTTTATACGTTTTATGTTTGCAGTTGACAAATTGCGGTCCCTCGGTGCGGAACGGCTTTTTCGGAATGACGCGGGTTCCATGGATGCGTGTGAAAGGACATTATCGAAGAGAAGTGCCGATCGAGCCCTCGATTGTGGGACCCGCGTTGGGTTGAAAATAATGTGGCTTTCGTGGAATTGCTCGTGTATACGTATTTTTACCCTGCACAATATCAAAATATATATTTATATATACGTTTGAAACCATGACGAGTGTTGCGCGTACGCGAGTATATTGTATGCATTCTTGCCACGACGAACGTCGGTTTTCCCCCAAATGTGTATATAATATGTAGAAACGAAAGGTAAGTACGATAAGAGAAGCTGTAACGCGCGATAAAAGGGTCGAGGGTGATTGTTAAAAACCATAAAGCTCTCGAGAGATCCACGCACAAGCATTCGATCGGTATATACTGCTGTTCAAACGGGCTGTGTGGCAAAATATACCATCTTTCATTGTAGCTAAAGTCATGGATACTTTTGGGCAGGGAGGAAAATGTCTGGCACTTGAATGGTCAATGGAGCAAAGTATTGAAGCAAAAAAATGCCAAGGAAGAAGAAAGTTTCCCCGAACGAGGGAGTTATACCGTAAAAGACTTGTTCGTCCCGCGGTTGTTTTATCGTTTGAACCTTGTACCCAACACGCTGTTCAGACACTGAGATAGAATCGATCAGCAATGAAGAGCCGGAAGGCCAGAATATGTTGTACGAACGCACGCTGACTTTCACAGAAGAGCTGTGCACATTGTAAAAGCGTCGGCTCGCACACAACGAGACACATATACTTACGTCGCGGTCAAGAATGGAGAACAAGTGGAAAGCGAGGAAGGAAGCGGAGAATGGAAAAATGCCGGTCCGAGTGTATAGTATAGGCTACCCTCGCGCAGGTACGGATCAAAAGGGTCTTTCAGGCCTTTGCGGATGCAATATGTGAGTGCTTATACACACATTATGTACATGCATGTGCGACCCGAAAAAGAATTCAACGGAAGGTATAATTCAGTCTCGGTGGACAGCCATCAGGAAAAGAGAAGAATTGGTACAGAGTCACACTCAAAGATCCCTCAAGGGCCTCAAGTTTGCGGGAATTCCGTTCTGCAGTGGATATTATGTAAATATAGTGAATGACGCGTCGTAGGAAAATACACATTTTTAGTGACATATTTTTGATGAATAATAGTGGATATATTTTCCGAGTGGCGATCCTAATTGATTCTATTTTCTGCGTGTCAGTCACCACTCTACGTTTCTCGTGATGTCACTCGATATCTAATATCAAACTTGACGCTCATTTCACTTCATCCGACCGATTGATTATTATTTACATTCGAAATGAGTGGACGTAAAAGTCGCCTACCACAATTTAATCGAGCAATACTATTTTAGTTTGTCGTATGAAATAAAGACTGCGAGTATAATTATACTTGGCTACAATTAAACACTTTTCTGATCAAAATTTAAAGCTCCCGAACCATGCACTGGTTTATATCATGATATCGAATTCCTTCCAAATCCTTGATTGCTCCACGATACAATGTTAAAGTTTGACCATAAGTTATGAATTTGTATCAAATTTTTTGGCACAAATACTTAATAATCTATAAAAAAAACCGACGTACGAACAGATCAAAAAGAAAATACGAACGTAAGAGCAAAAAAAAGTTCAATATTCCCCGAGGCGGCGAATCGCCCGTTTAGCAGCGCAGAAAGAAAAGCTCCTCCTCGGCTGCTGCTGCTGCTACAACCCGCGTTATTAAAAGGATCGAGCTGGAGTCTAACTCGTCGTCGCGAGGGGGGAAAAAATATAATGTACAAAGCCGGGGACGCGCGCGCGAGGGTACGTTTGCCGCGAATTCACATGACGAAGAGGACATAATTATAATAAGAGGAGGAGGATGCAATAAGCCAGCGCGACTCCCCTTTCGCCGGATCGGCTTTTGAGGCGAGCGGGGGTAGTACACTTTTCCCTCGATCCTCGATTTTTCCCTCCATGCCGTTCTACACTGAGAAAAGTGTTAAAATAAAAATTACTACAGTTATAGGAAAGTGAGGACATACTCGCATTATGAGAAATTTTATTATGGTACATAGTAATTTTTATTACGTAGATGCGTAGTAAAAATTACTATGCAACATAATAATTTTTATTATGCACCCAATAATAATTACCATGTACCATGATAAAAATGACCATGTAACAGAGTAAAATTTCCCACAGTGCGAATGTGTCCTCACTTTCCTATAACCACTAAAGTAATTTAAAAAAAAAAACACTTTTCTCAGTGTAGTGCGAGTTCTATACATATCCTCCTTCCCTCTGAAATTTCATTTGCCGGAAGAACGGGTATGGTACGGGGATGCGTACCGCACTGCAGGGGAGTACGAGGCAGACACATCGCGCGAGCGCACATTAGGATAGAGCCCGAAGTACTTACACGTACTCTTCGCGAGACTTCATCTCGAGCCGGTGGGTCTCTAGCTTCGTTTCCTCGTTCACTCGTACTTACAGCGCCCAATTTTACGCTCGACTGATTATTATGTGCACTCCGAGGAACGTCGGGGACGAGGGAAATTCTCGTACGCCTTCCGGGTTGAGGGGATAATGTTGTATAGTGCTCGGGTGGACGTTTTATATTGTAACGCACGCAGAGCTCCCTGCGGCAAAAAAAAAAGAAAAGGTATTCCGCTGAAGAGAGATGATCAGGTGTTTGGGAGGGGAAGGATGGGCGAGTGAGTCACGGCTGCGGGAGTCGCGGGAGGAGGCGTCGAGAGAGCCTTACGCCTATGGAAATTAATCAAGGATACGTGCAGCACACGCGCGCGCGACGTATAATATTATAAGCGCGGAGGTAGTAAGTGCCTGGAGAGGTCGCCGTTTTGTTTGGCATTCCGCGGTGCAGGCATATATAAGATAAGACCGACGTCGTGTACTGTTATACGTGTGCATGTGTAGGGATAGCGCATACTGTGTCGTTTGTGGACTTATCATCGCGAGGCAGGTGAGTTTGGAAATGCCGGAGATGCTTCTTCTTTTTTTTTTCAACAGATGTACGGATATAATGTTTTTTCAATTTGATCTGTAAAACCAAGTACAATGGGACATTGCGATTCGTCGGGTCGATTATTAGAATACATTTCCAGAAATGTACATCTGAAAGTCAAATTCGTGAATCACAGCTTGTCAAACAATGATGCGATTGCGAAAATCGACCGGAGACAACGGGGACAAAGAAAATTGCCATCGCTCGAGCAGTTGGTGATGGCAATGATTGTTCGATGGCTTGGGGCTTGTCGTTTCAAAATATGGGTTTTCGAAATAATGTATGCACGTGAATGAATGATTATGACCAATTTTGATGTCGGGTATTTTATTGGTCCTATACATGGACGCGACGGCGTGGGCTTGAAATGACAGTGGCCTTCGTGAATTTACTACTTTGTTTCGTAGTAAAAATAAAGTTGTATTTCAAAAAAAAATTGTGAAATTTTATGAAGATACTGATCCCGCAAATGTTGGGCAGTAACTTTGAGGGATTTTTCAAGAGCTTTGAATAAATTATCTGTTTACCGAAAGTTCGAAAGTTGTATCCATCTAAGTGGGGTACTGTCCCGTGTATAATTTGCTGATTAAACATTTTTTTACAATAAAAGATTTTCTTACTGCGTGTACGGTAGAAATTTACGATTGAGTATACCATTCGCATCAAGGATCTAAATCTCAAAATTCTTACTTCACTGACTCGCATATTACTAAACATGAGCCATCTAGATGCGAGCGCTGGTATTAGAATACAAATCTTCGTCTTCAAATCATTATACTCATTGTATACGAAAGAAATAACTCTGCATATATTGTATATGAATATTATAATAAAAATATAACTCAATGACGAAACCATTCAGACACTGGAGTTGACTAATCAAATTAATATAAAGCAATCCATATTCATTTTTTGGTTCTTAATTACTCACAATTTTAATTTTATTCGATTAGCTGTTGAAATGCTTACAAGAAATAATTTTAAAAAAACCCACTGTCAAAAAGTATGATAACAAAAATTAATCCAACTTAATTTCCGCTCTATATCACAATCAAAGACCAAGAATTTCCGAATCGATTTTTCCGTTGGACCTTGAAACGTTCGTTGTGAAACGAAAAAAAAACTAGTTTACCGATAACGTATTCTTTTTCCGTATAGTGCTAGTTCACGTGCAGGCGGTCGATGGCTGAGCGACGGAAAAAAAGTGCCACTGTCGAAGCACATTCAGCGTAAGGTGTAATTTTTTTTTTTTTTTTCTTCATGCATCACTTTATAAAATAGAGCCAAGAACTTGCCACTCCAATTTGACATTCAGGTTTTTTTCTCCATTTCTTATATATTCCTCGTCAATTTCAAATTCTAATAATCAAGGCGCGATCGTTATGAATTATGAATGGCGTTTGTTAACAAGATTCCAATACTTTTCCTCAGAGTGCGATCGAGCATCGAGATTTTAAATTTCGATTTCTTTGTTGATATTTAATTAGGCAATGTTGTAAAATTCATTATAATGTCGAGGTAAGGAAAATGAGTAACTTCATACAAATTGTCCTTTGTTAGTCGTACTGAATGAGGTTGCATAAAAAACGTAGCCTATTCATTTACTTGGAGGAAAAAATTAACAATGTGAAGCCTCGGTTTTCCGTAATTTACAAGATCGTCATACTCTCTTGTCTGCAACATCATTGCTGTAAAATACACTTGGAACCAATAATTTTTAATATTCACGTTATTTGACCTGTTCCAAAAAACTGTCAGCTTTCCCCTTTAACATTACTGAATTCACTAAAGAAAACTCGCCATAATTAGAATCATATACGAATTACAAGACCAACAGATACAAGGGTATACTTATTGTAAGTTGTTTCGAAAAGTCATTGAAACACCAAAGATCTAATCGAGCCTTCGCTGTGTATTTTTAGGATTTAAATCACCTGCTGCGTTGTGCGTACTCTCATGTTTGCTCCTATAATTAGCATGAGTCTCGTGACAACTGTGTACTGTTATTACCTTCAAATTTAACATATTTATGACGTCGGAACATCCCAATCTCATAATTATCTTCCCAAGAGCTTGTTTTTTTTTTTTCGACTGAAAACAAAAAATGAACGGAAATAAACAATCCGCATCCGCACAACTTCTGATCCCGTCGAGGCGAAGGATTTGCGTGCGCCGAAGGATACTCCGGGAAAATTTTCCTATAAAACTGAAACAGTCGCACTCAACATCAGCGCACGCTACACACCAGCCGCGTTTTTTGCTTTTTTCCTCGCAAAAATTTTCCAATCCCCAGGACAAAACTTTCTGTCGAGTATGATTTTTCGTGCTATCGTTGCAATGGCAAAATTGTAATCCAACTCGTCACCGCACCTTTCATCACCGCAGCGAGAGATATCCGATTTGAAATAAAAAAAAAAAAAAAACGCTCACTCTCGCAATACTCCCAAGCCGAAAGCTGCGCGTGTCGGTGATACCTCGAATCGCATGCGTCCATGATACACGCGTACGCAAACAAAAGAGCATAATACGGAGTTAAAAAAACGAGGCGAGTTTCGCCGGGAGTCGCGACGGCGTCTGGTCGTAAAATATACACGCGCAAGTATAGGGGCCGATGCTCTCTCGGAAGAGCCGCGTGTCAGCGCTGCAAATGCGTGGTGTGTAGTATGCAAGCGTACGTGGATATACATGCGAAAAGTGTACGGAGTTTGCGGAGGTGCGATGAACCTATGCTGGCGTTGAGTGTCTCTGCATGTGCACCGCGAACTTTGCACATGAGTATCGCGACGGCAGCGCGAAGAGGGGAGAGCTGTATGGGGGTGTGATTAATGGAAAATCGATGCCGCCAGCGGAGTTGTCGGATGACTGGACCTTCGTACTCGTGCGCTCGGCTAAAATCGTTTTAATCGCGTCGTCGCTCGTTGACGAGTGTACAGTTTGTGATTTGGAAACTTTTATCTTCTCTGGGAGAAATATTTTTAAAAAAACTGTCCTACTTGTGGTTTGGGAGATATTACATATTACGCAGTATGCGTCTCTAGCTGAGACGAAGCGAACGATCTTCAGAAACCCTGTTAATAATTTTTCAACAATCTAACTGCGGCCAGTCATCGTAATAAACTATATCTGTTTTTTTGTTTTCCACCCAACCGATTTTAATACCGTTTTAATGGATTCTTTGGGACATTTCTTTTTCGGATATAATTGAGATAATATACCTGACTGACGGCTTACATGTCATGCGATTTGAGTAACGGACGAGGATCATTTTATCGGGAAGAGGCTCAATGGTTCGGGGTTAATGTCTGGTCGGAAGTTCTTTTGTTTCAAAGTCTCTCCGAAAGTTTTTAGTCAATGTTCAATTTTTTCATTATTAAATAACTTCGCCCACAAGACTCG